>CAUHTR010007706.1:216250-274524 GCA_959609185.1 Schmidtea polychroa
AAAGTGATGGAATTTTGACTGAACAGTTCTTTTTTGAGTTCTTTTTGGAGTCTGGAAATCAATAAATTCAGACTCATTAATTACCTAATTAATATTGCAAATAATAATAAAATATAATGATAGTTTGAGATATAATTTATTGATGGGCTCAATTAGGTTCAGAAAATGAATCAGCTACTAGATCATATCGCAGTTATCATTCATATTATCCAGGTAATTTATCTGGTGTGACATGCAACAATTAGAGCATGTTTTGTGTTTCTTTTGCACCGGTAGTTGCAAAATTTTCGAGTTCTTTGACCCTTTCGCGCTGATTTTTTTTATTTATGGAAATGTTTTTATTAATTATTGAAATTTCTACATTATTAAAAGTGTGAACCCCAATTTTCAAAATATGTTAATAAATTTCCCGTATTAATTTTCCGAAATGTTTTAAATCCTCTTGAGATTCATGTATTTCATTAGGCGCGAAAGGGTTAAATAATAACGCATTTTGAAATAATTATAATTTGTCTCGAATATATATTTATTTGCAAGGTCTTTTAGGTCGCATGCAGTTTGTGTAATTGTTTGCTATTCAATTTGTCTTATTTATTGTAATATTAAACTGGTATAGCTTCAATTTTGCGCAGACAATAGAAATTTGGAATTAAATTTAAATAATTTTTCTGAAATTTAATTTTGACATACTTTTTGTTAGACGAATAGTTCTGACTTTTAACTAACTTCTTTGATAACAGGATTTTTTTCATGTATAAATTTTGTATTCTGATCTGTTTATAAGTGCTCAGACTTGTATAGCAAAACTACTACCTTGTATAGCTTAGTATTTTTTGGATTTTCGGTTAATTACTTTTTGTTTAACATATACCTGGTTCTTCAAGATAAGATATTCAAACAGAAATATATATATATATATATATATATATATATATATATATATATATATATATATATATATATATATATATATATATATATATATATATATATATATATATATATTTATTACAAGAAGTGAATGTTTTTCAATCCATAGATCAATTGTTGCCGTTTAGAATAAAATGTTTTAAAACTGTTTTTTGACTTTCTTGAATTTAAACTAAAATTAAAGATTAAAAATGATATTTAAAATCACTTATGCACCTTAATTAAATTTCCAGACTTGAAGAAGTTTGAAAAATCTCACAGGATTTCTGGTCATAGAATTGAAAAATTATTTTATTTTATAATTTTGAGAAGTTGGTGCGATAAAAAAATGAGATACTTTAATTTTATTAATGTTAGCAACTTCATGTTCTAACAAATTTGGCTTTTCTGAATTTCTCTGTTATACTAACTTTATATTTTGAAAAAATCACTTGAAAAAAAACTGTGCCGAATATTCATGAATATCAAAAAAACATCGATATCGTTTCTGATTCATAGTCAATTTTTAATAAATACAATATTAATTGAAAAGAAATCAGAGGCGAAATTTGAAAAAGTTCTTATAATTTATATTTTGACATGATATTAAATAAATTATAAATTAAGTTTCCCAACTAGATGATAATGGAATTAAATCAAATGCTCCATTTATTAATGTGGTTTTTATCATCATTATTTATGTTTTCTGCCCGTGTTTTACTATTTTGAATACATTTTGTTTAACTGAAACAAATTTTGTTTAATTTTATGTTTCATTAAGATTACGTCGGTGTGGTTGCCCACAAAAAAAATAAGTTTTTTGTTAAGATTGATTTATTCCAAAAAAACAGATATTATTTTAATTTGTAATTCTATATTTTTCTTAATAGAGCAACAGTGCCCCAATAGATTGAAATGCTTTTAGGAACCCAGGCTCATGTCAACATTAATGTATAAGCCATGTGTTAACAAATTATTTACTCGTAATTTTATTTAATATTCAGCTTGGATATTAATAAGTAAAAAATTGTTTTATCTTTTTCCTTTAAGATAATTAATTTCATAATTAATTCCAGCATTAGAATCAACGTGACAAACCCATTTTAACAATAAAATTTTAAGATTATTTATTCGTGAAATCAAAGAATCTTGTGCAACTTTTGATTAAGGAACTTCCAATTTAGTTGCCGTTGAACTCAAACATGTGATTCCATGTCTCCTAAATTTTACTATCTCAGATGGAGCTGCTCTATCACCTTTTTTTAGCAAGATTTATGTTCTATTATAGCCTGACAAATTTTAATCTTTTTTTCTGAAAACGGTTAAATCACTAAAACTATAGGCTGTTATTTTGAAAAAGATTTGCAAGTTTTAATAACATAAATAAACATTAAAAAATAAAAAAAGATACTAATTCTTCATCGAACAATCCAAATTTCCTCATATCTGTTAAGTATTTCTAACTTAGAGCCTATTGGTATTTTAATGTATATCAACTATTATTGGTGAACTGACTATATTTCTTACAAAAATAAATACATCTCTTTAGTTGTTGATTCATGTGCTATTTTGTTATATGAAATTGTAAAAATTATTTATTTTCAAAATGGGGGTTAACAAAAAAAATCCAACATTTTATAGAATTTGGCTTCGTTTTTAATCATTCATATAATACTTCTCGTTGAATTTGTGATAATGAATGGTTTTAATAGTAATAAATAAATGTGAAAATACTTCACGTATGATTAATAAAAACTATGACGTTTAAGTACATGACTGTTAGTTCAAATTGGAGCGTGATTAATATAATTATAAAAATGAAGACGATTTAATGGTGGATTTTGTATAAAATTAATGTTTATTCGCCCACCATTTTGCAGCACTGCACAGTTAATTACTGACAATGGCTTTTCTTTTTTGAAAATGCTGTCCAATCATGCACGTATATATGATTTCGAATTTTTTTTTCTAATTTTTCTATTTCAGGAAAAAAACACAATTTCAATTTTTACCAAAGTTATAAATATCTTCGGATTTTAGTTCACATTTGTTTTAGTAGCACGAAATGAAACTGTTTATTTTAGTGGTGTTTAACCTTTTGCTGCATCTGAGTCACATGGTAATTTTTTTAGGATGCAGGTGGGCCGCATTAAAAAGTTTAGTTTTATTATGAAAATGAAAAATACATTGTATATGTAATGTATATAATATTATAATCTTGGTATACAATAGGTGAGATATGATATCCACCAGAAACAAAGGAGATCATGTAGTGTTATTAAGTTCTTCAATCGGTTTGCCTTTCATGTCTATAAACAAAACTATTTCTTCTAAAATATTGAAAAATCTTTACAAAACTTTTGCCTTGCTTAACCAATGAAATAGATGATATCTCCATATTTGGAATCAAGTATTAATAAAAATTATTTAATTTGGCTATGGTTTAACAGACGTGATCTTATAAATTTTTTAGTTGATACTACAATGTTCATAACACTATCGAATTTTAATTATTGTGCACATAAATTTTCAATATACAAAAACACAATTTTTTTTTATTTTCAATACTCAGAGTTAATTATGAGTGAAGTTAAACCTGAATGATGATCTCTCATGGTAGGTGTCCCATCAGCTGTTATGCCGCTAAGTTTGGCAAGTGGAAGTACATACTTTTTCAAATTTTTCGGTAATGCTTGTAAGGTATCTGAAGCTGTTGTTGTTCCTTTCATACTGACCAGGTCTAATAATTCTTCGGTTACGTTTAATGCTGTGTCCACATCACAAACAAATATGGCAAATTGTATAGTATCAGAGATATCCATCGATTCATCCAAACCAATAGAAAAATTTCCACAAGTATGGTTACGTTGATTAAATTGCACGCGACATTTTCTAACATTTCTTCAATTCGACTAGCCACAGTATACTGCGATAAGCTTAAATTACTGAATAGATTTTTTTTTCAGAGCATATTATCCAAGCGGTTATTTTAAGACAATTTTTATACACTACCGTCAGAAAAAGGTTTTAGTTTCTTAGCTAAAACGTGGCTTATTTGATAGGTAGCTCTTGTGCTAGCCTCCCCATCAGTCGACAGCTTTGTGAATAAACTCTGTTGTCCCATTAATCTATTTTGCATTATACTTAACTTGTTTTTTCGTAATTGATTTGTAAATTTTTCATATTTTTCTCCGTGTTTTTGCATATAGTGGCGTTTAATATTTTATTCTTTCATCGCGCCTAATTTTGCAGAACAAATTTGTCCAAAAATCATTAAATGTCCTATTTTCATCTTGAATTTTTCGGTTTGGTTTTAATAACGCCATTTATGGGTTCTACAAAGAAATTTTATAAAATGAAATCAATTTTATGAGAATAACAATTTTAACCTTCTTTGTCTTATTAACCGTATGAATTTTGCTGCACCAAATACAAAATACACAATCTAGTTAGCAAAATAAGTTTTAACTTGCTATATTATTATATTTTTATATTGTCAGCCTGTCAATAAACAATTATTTGCAATAAATTAATCTGGTAAAACAAAACTGAAATAACAAAAAATTTTATTCTAAATGTGTGGTATTCAAAAATCTTTCGTAAATAATGATGTTCGTATAAAAAATTTGTATTGGTGTGGTACCAACCTAACAAAGAAATCTGATGTATTCGAGTACCAAGTAAACGGCAGAAGTGCACTCTGAATAAGTGCTATCGAAATATTCCAAACGTAATATCGACACAACAATAGACCAAATATCGATAAAAGAATATAAAAACTAATGTAAATATAAAAAAGTTATTATTTAATGAAATTATAACTTTTGCAAATAAATATGATTTTACATTTCTAGAAGAGAAAGTGCTTACTTTCTACTTTGCTTACAGTGGGAAAAGGCATGTTAGCAACGTCTTAGCATGTGCGGTTGTTCTAACAATCCTCGCAATCAATCTTCAAAAAAGATTTTCTTCCTAGTTGCATAGATAACTATTGAATTACAACTTTAACATTGGAATAATTTGTTATATCATCCGCGGGCCGCAAAATATGGTGTGTCGGGCTGCGGGTTGAACACCCTTGGTTTATTTACTCAACTTATTGACATTTTGTTCTAATCAAAAACAGCATTAAATTTTATTATTTAAAGCTATCAATGTGTGGTCGTGCAATGCATGTGCTATTCAATAGTAAAAACTATATTTTGTATTTAATCGGTCATGACCTTATCGGAACTCGCCGAATAGGCTAAACATGTTGATAAATTTCACATCAGTTAATACCTAAATTCTCAAACTATGGTACGCGGGAATTATTCTAGTTGTGCACGAAGATTTTTTGAACAATTTAAAAAATAAATTTTTTATATAAATCGATTATTCTAAATTTAAATTACACAAAAAACCATTTATTTGATAATTTGTTTTTATTTTATACTTTCTGCATTAGTTTTTACTGTCATTTACAATATATTATTATAAGAACTTGTTTTCAAATTTCACCACTGATTTCTTTATTTACTGATTCATAGTCAAGCTTTTTAATAAATACAATATAGTAACTGTTAATATATTATAAATGACTATAAAAAATGATTTTTCAATTTTGTTGCAAAATATTTTACCATAAAGGTTATTAAAATTATTATTTTTTGATGAAATGGAAAGAGTGTAAAAGAATAGCTTTTTGGTGGTTCATGTGGATTTAGAATTGAATAAGTTTTTATTTATTTATTTTGTTTCATGATCTTTTAATGAACTCCCAATTTGAAATGATGAAAATCCTTAAGAGCTCCCACATTGGCTATTGGCGGTTGAAGTGTTATCAATTCACTTTTTATGTTCGATATAAACCTAAAAATACTATTAATAATAAGTAAGACATGACAAGCACTTGAATAGAATAGTCAATTGACTTTGAACTTACTGTAAATTGAACGTCACAAGATTGATCTATCAAGGTATTTCCGTAGGTGTCTGAAATTGAAATTTGATCAAATATACAAAAATTTTATTAATTGCATGTTTTATTGAAAATCGTGAAAAGTTTTCTTGATTAATATTCTCGTTGATTATTTTATTGTAATACAGCTCCTCAGCCTGGATACACTCAAGGCTATTTATCGTGTACTGAAGACTCAGCTAGTGGCAGACCCACTAATGGACTTAATTATCGGGCTTTAAGTTTACCCCGTCCATTGAACATATACACTCCTGTCTGTGTTAACACCACCAATTATTTATTGGATGGACATATGTCTCCAAGCAGTATGTCAATTTATTTGTCATTGTTTTGAATATGTCAATTATAATTTTCAGTGACAACATCCGGCTACTCTGTCGATGCTACTACGCATTCAATTGATGAGTCAACGCTTATTGGTGGATCTGGAATATTGAATGCAGCTGTCCATAGAGACGGTTACATGAGTGACATGGCACCGTTATCAGCTCCTTATGGTCCGAAGAAAACTCGTCCTGACTGGTTTTATGAATCAGAAAATGAAGCAGTTTTCCATTCCAATTATCCAACTGTTCAAAGCTATTTAAAACCTAGCAATATACTTAGAACAAAAGATAAAATTCCTCCAGAAGTACATTTTAGTATATCGAGTTTCTGTGATAATATTTCAATTTTTAGACGTTTCCTTATGAAAAATTAAAAATAAATAATTTTTCTTTGCCCAAAGGTATGGATCGCTCAAGATTAGAGGTATAATATTCTTTTGCTTTTAAATATTGTTATAGCATGTTTTCACAATCATTTTCACAATTCATAAAGATGAACTTTTTCAAGGCTTACCAAAAAAGAAAGAGTAAGATCCGACTCGTAGTAAATAATAAGAAAATAATGGGTTTACAAATGTCCGGTTATTTATCATTTACTCGCCATTTATGAAATTAATTCAATTAATTATAATTTACTTGTCTAACTCCGACTAAGTAAGTTGATAAATAATTTCTTTTAACTGCAATAGGGCCCGGGCTCAGAAATCTACTGGACTCGTGCAAATTTTGGGTGGCCCTTGGTGATATAATAAAGTTCATTTTTAATTTCAGGATTTCGGGTATTTTTATATACTGTTACAATCAGTGCTCGAAGTGGAACAAAATATGTGCCGGGATAGGCATGCTGTGGCACCCGGGATTCCAGGCTTTTATGCAGAAATTTTCAGTTGGGGGTGTTGCAAAACTTTGGGGGGTGTCCAAATAAATAAGAGAATATACCTACCTATCCATTACTGCTGCTTGGGAAATTCTTAATTGAATAGAGAATAGAGAATAAAGAATATATATATACATACATATATGGATGTACTATGTGTGACCTTAATTGCAGTATTTGTGTGCCTATAAAATGAAATAAGTACCGGGATAAACCTATAGATTATATGAAATGATGCCATTCCGCCTACATAATCAATGCCGGGATAATATCCCGGCTATCCCGCCTCACTTCGAGCACTGGTTACAATATCCTTTGATAACTGCCTAATCTTGCTATTCTAATCTTCTCATCTAAAAATATCAACTGATCCATCATTTCAACATTTTTTGCATTTTTTACACCAACGGTTGTTTTCCATCATTGTTAATAATTATTATTTACTTCATATTCTTTCTGTAAAACTTTGTACATTTCATAGAAGTATGTTTTATTCGGAATTGTTAGATATATCAAAGGAAAATAATGCAAAGATTTACGAAAAGAGTTCTTATACATCATTATTCATATAAATATTCAGTTTCAAAAATTTCTGAATAAATCACCATTTAATATGATACTGCGATAGTTTTCATAATTCTTTTGTAAAGCAATGCTCGTCTTATTTCGTCCTTTTCGGAAACCGGAACCTGGCCTATATGTGATATCCACATTGCCTATACATGATACGGTAAATATGGATTCATGCCTATAATATTTTAAATGTATATAACATTATTAAGAAAGCCATGTGTATGGTGTTTTCTGGTTACTAGGATGTCTTTGTATATTGTCATATAATCATGGTCATGTATACAAGTTTTTTCTAGTAAGAAAGTATGTAATAATATAATTTTTGCTCCAGGAACTGTTTAGGATTTAAGACAATGAATAAAGCGTTATATCGATATAACTTAGCAAATAATATAACAAGTTTTTCATATTTTGAGTCGTTTTTTAATTCAACAAATAATTTTTAAAGTGACACAAATTTAAAAATACGATTAACTAAAAATTATTCTTGAATTTTAAAATAAATCTTCGTTGATTTTCTCTTCATAATTTTTATAAATATTCTGCTAGAAAATTTCACATTTTAAAATTTAAAAATTAGCTTTAAAAATTATAAAAGCTTATTTATTTATATATTAATGTTTATAATTTTGAATTTTTGTAAATAAAATGTAATTAATAAGTTATTTTCAGGTGGTATTATTACATCTTTAAAGGTAACACTATTGTGAACTTTTCTTTGAATTGTTTTTTCCTGTTCTTTTATCGTGCTCGACTGAAGTCCAGTTGTGGAGAAATTTGTAGACTAATAAGAGACTGTTTTTATTTCACTTAAAATATCTAGTCGGTGTGAGGTTACCAAATGATAAAAATACAAAAGAAAAACAGATTATTCTGAAATCAGAATATTTCAAAATAAAACACAATTAAGACATACCTTTATTACATCAGCATTTTACCATAAGTAAGCGGGAAGTCACTAATTATATACCCAATAAAATTGCCCAAGGGATTCAAAAACTCAAAAATTAACAAATGTATTCTTTCTTTATTTAAAAAATATTCTTATATTTATATTCTTATATTTTCATATCAAAATTGATTATCTGTCATTATTTAGGATCATTTGACTGACAATGATTTCGAATTGGTATTCCAAATGTCCCGGTCAGCATTCAGTCGTCTCCCAGAATGGAAACGAAATGATTTAAAGAGAAAAGTCGATCTTTATTAATTTGAGTTCGATCCTCACTGAACTAAATACTATAAACAGCTGATCAATGATATCAATTCGATTTGTGTATGAACTCGCCAATATTCGGTCGGTTGCAGTTTGCAATATCTATTCATTTACCTAATTTATATTCACTTGTTTGAGATTTTTCAAATACCTTTCTCCAGTTTTTTCCCGTTTTTTTTATCTCTTGCTGGAAATCTTGATATGTTTTCGTTTAGTTTTTTATTTTTCTATTGAATGATTTGTTTGTGCATTTGTTTCGAAGCTCAAGTTATCTATGGCGTTTTTTTTCTTTCTCAAAGAATGAAGCTTTGAATATTTTTGTGTTAATTCGGTAGTTTGTGTAACTTTTTCTGTGTTTAAATGAATCGATTTTATTGCCATGAAATAAGTCATTCGTTAGCGATCTGAATATGAGATATTTATTGTCTGCATTTTCATGGAGTTCTGAAAATTCTACAAGTGACTAGCTCAATTTATTTCTGGAAACTAATCGTTATCGCATTGTTAATTATTTCATTGCTGCCATTGTGTGTGCGTGCGCTGTGTGTATGCCTATATGTATGTGTATGTGTGCTTATCGAAACAAATTTGCCATGAATTTATTCAGATAATAATTCATTATGTAACAGTTTTTTCCTAGAAAATATCTTTTGTTCTTTTAGAAATATTACAGATAATATTATCTATATTTGTTGATTTGTTTTTCTTATTGTTAAAAATGTATGGATCAATTCGTTTATCATTGTATTTGATCCGATTGATAGTTGAATTTGTTGGCACATTTATTTAAAAATATAAATTTGAGTTGTTATTCTTGTTTTGAACTTAATTTTCTGTTTTATCGTTTTATGGCTTGTTTGGTTGGTGTAACTAAGTCTCATATAATGCTTTTGATAATTATGTACTCTATTATATTGTTTCCCAACCTAAGGGTTCTATATATTCAAGGTAAAAGATATCGATGTTTCTAACGATCGAAACTGAATTTTTACGTCATTTCGACGCTCTTCCTTCTAAGTAAGATCGCCTTATTACTTGCTTCTCTGAAGCTATCAATGCTTTCCAAGACAGTGACGAAACGGAGATACAAGTGATGAGTCTGGAAAATCCCATTCTTTAGAAATATATTGTATTCATTTATGTTAAGTTTTATTTTGTCAGTTCAATCGAAGTAGTTAGTATTTGTATGGAGGTTGATCTTATGTCATGAGTAAGCCTAGTACGTTATCTATATCTATAGATTATGAACCTTCTTGCTCAAAGAAGTGTCATTATAATGTTACACGTTTAAAAGGAAGTACTCGATTGAATATAAATTTATTTATACAATGTGACTTGATTGGTTTAGAGAATCGATCCGTATTGCACAATTGGATTGAAATTGGAAATCGTCATGATTTCTTGGAATATTTTGTATCGGCGTGTAACTTTCTAATTCTCTATTATTTAAACAAATAACATTTCTCTTTTTTTATCTTATACATTTTAAATAATTTAATATAAATAATTAATATAAAATTTTAAAAATACTTTTATTAATTGTACAATATATGACCAGCACATTCATGTTCGTTTAAATTCTATCAATGAAGTCTTACTCAAAGATGAATGTGCCCTGTATATGTCAAATAAGGATGGTTATCACTTTTGATGTCATCTTTTTCCAAAAAATGAAATATCCTGATTTGGGTCACTCTTGGATCTACTGTCAGCATTGCCAAAATCTGACGGAAATTTCGTTATACCAGAGACAGAAAGTTTTGTTATCCAATTATAGGTCACCTTATCGCATTAATTTTGATCTTAAATGGATCCACATAGTATACACCCTATCAACTGTTGGTCGATATCGTGGATGCCAGTGTACCATGATGATAATGTTGGGTTTTAGCTAATTCAAGCCGGTAAAATCTGACTCCTCGTGTCCTTTTAATCAAAACAACAACTACCCAATGTATTTTTGAATCACAAGAATATATTTTTCTCAACAATAAATTATCAATAACCCAAGTTCAAGTTTGACTGATTCTCCGCTCGGTGTTGATGCTTTAACAAAAGATAATATATCTTGACCAACGTTTTCCCTTTTCTTTTTGGTTTGATTCCTTTTCACTTTTTAGTATCTCCTATTTTATCTTTCCTTTTTCCCTAATATCCTTAATTCACCTTTATCGTTTGCCTATTCTCGTTTTCTTCTAACCCTAGCTGAGGNTATTAGAAGCTGCTAGAACATCCTCTAAATTATTTTTTAACACAGGTTCAAAAGATAACGTCATAATTCCAATTATTTATTTAATGAAAAATTGTATAATTTTCAAACAAATTTTCAGTCCTGTATAAAATATTTTCAAAACAATTTATTCAAATTTTCGATATTTAAAATGTATTTATTTAAAGATTATTTACTATTAAAACTTATTTAAAAATCTTTATTTCAAATTTATCTTTAACAAAATCTCTTTTAAATACAAAAATTATTTTAAAACTTATTTTAGATATTCATTATTTATCATTTAAAATTATCTTAATAAATCATTCAAAATATTGAATTCTCAGCTAAAAACACCTCAAAATTATTATTTTTATAAGAATTCAGTGATTAAAAGTAAAGTTTAATTCTCGTACCAGAAAAGGTGATTGCCTTGGGTTGTCTATCTTAGCGAGTGATTTTTATTCAGAGAGAAAGGTGCAAATTTAGTGAAGAATTGTAATTTTGATTGAAGTTTAATAAAGTTATTCTGTATTGGGTTTCGATTCATTTGTTTAAAGAAGAACACGAGGAGTCAGAGAAAACTGACTTGAAAAATAATAATCCAACAATTCTGAGAAGAAAATGAGAATAATGAGAAAATTAGAAGAAAATAACAAAATTAATAAAATTAAACAATGAAATACAAGGTCATTCTTAATTAAAATTACAAATTGAAAAAGGAAAATAAAATTGATTGTCTCGACATTTACTTGAGATAACAAGAATTAATGGAAACGTCGGGGATTCCGTGGAAAAAGAAGACTACATTGGACTATCTCTAAATGCTAGCATATGACAATCTTTAAAAGGCAGAAACACAAATTGAATCGACTGAAGTAAAGACTAAGAATTTGAAACGAGAATTTAAGTGGAGAATTAGAATCGAAGAAGTTATAAATTGGAATTAGAGAAAAATCAAATAATAAAGAAAGAAAAGGAAAAAAGGCTTGTCTATTATATTTATATGTTTAGTGTGAATCGAATTAATAATAAAGAGTGTTAAAGTATCTGAGTCAAACTGAAAAGGAAACCAAATTGATTTACCAATTATCAGTTCAACAGCAGTAGTTGAGTGGTCGTGTATTCAAACTTGTTATTAAAAGTTCTATTCCTCATGAAGTGTAGCACTCTATGACAATTGGTTTTGGTATTGAACAGTTAGTGTCATTGTAACGGTTATAATCAATATACTATATACTATTATACCTATCAATAAAGTATGTATTGCCAGAAATTCGTTGTTACCAAATAAATCACTCTTGGAATAAGATCAATAATTGCAAATTTTACATTTCACCGACAACTCCAACGGTATTCAATAAATAAATTCTATTTTGCTAGTGTTATTCTTTGATTTTTCCTTTGAACACGGAAAGCCAGATATAGATGCCTGCCGAAATTTTATTATTATCCCAACACTAATATCAACGTGAATATTAAAGACATCAACAATAAAAACAGGGAACCATCTCACACTTCATGTATGCCATGATTATGTAATACGAAAAGTATTTAAAATAATTACTCTGACTAACAGCTGTAGCTTTGTAACGGTTAAATAAATACTTAATTAAATGAAATGTATTAAAAATTGAAAAGAATAAATTGATATTTTTATTCAGCGTCTTTTCCACTTATTTTCTAGACTGATGGGGTGATGATCATCCTCATTTTTCAAAACGAGTCTCATTCCATGAAAGTTTCAGAACTCCTTTATTAGGTATTTTGTAGGGAAACAAAGTTCCTTCCATACAGATTTGCGCAATAAAGTCATAAAAATATTTGAAATGCTTATAAAAACATCGGATTAAAATAGCAATAATATTAATCAGGATTATATTATAAATATAAACTAATTATTCTGAAAATATTTCATCAAATGTCTGTTAATAGTCAATTAGTCAATAATAAATTTTGTAAATTATCAGTTTTCAATAATCTCAAAATCATCATCACATATTTCAGGATCGAAATTACTGATCAAAGGATCATCACAACTTTTCCCTCGGTCGAATTCAGTTTTGGATTTGAAACAGTTATTACTGTAACTAGCTAACGGGGTAGGCTTCCAGTCAACATGTCTCGCGATTGAGGATAAAAATGTTGCCCCACAATGATAATTATGACTATGATTCCATAAATTCATGGTAAAATTAGGATGATTATAAAAACCAACCAGCGGACTGTAGAAACTCGGGCAGCCTTTTGATTCTAAATTAAAATTACATTTTTATTAAAATGATTATTAATGCAAATTTCACATGAAATAATCATTTCTTTAGGAAGTGTAACCAAAGTTGCTTATGGGTTTATTCCCGTTAGGAACAGAGCATAATGATACAAATACACAGAAAATATGATAACCTCCCGATATTAAGGGTGGCACTGCTGATAAAGAAAGAAGTTGAAAAATTAGCAACAAAATTTGAAATCCCATCAAGTTTCCTTCAGGTCAATTTCAGAAAATGTAGTTTTCTAGTGTTTTTGCTTAATTTTTTACCGAACATTTTACAGAAATGTATCTATCATTCAAAGGGTAACTTTTGTATGGTAATAAGATCCTGGAAAATTGTAAAAAATTGGCGAGATCGACAAATATTTATCAATAACAGTTTTTACAGGACTTTCTCTCTGGTCTGTAGAGCCGTAGCTAGGGGTGGCGAATGGGGCGACCGCCCCGGGCGCCGAGTGGAAGGGCACCAAAACTGTGAAATGATTTAAAATTTTCTTGCTTTTCTTTCTTTTTGTCATATTAAATTATTATATTCTGCTTTCCATGTTTACTGTTTTCAAAATTTAAACTAAAACAAAACTGTTTTGCTGGTCTATCTAAAGCTTTTTGCAAACGGGCGACTAAATCCGAGGGTGGCTGATCATGAAAACAGTTTTGAGAATAGAAAATGCTATTTGGCCTGGAAAGATCTTGAAAGTCGTTTGAAAGAAGGAAGGACAATTGATGATAATGGTTATATATATCGATATACCCGATACAGTAGTCTATATATAAAAACGAGAAATCGGAGAATAGCCTATTCAATATTGAGAAAAGAATCAGAATTATTTTTTCTTAGTAAGGGAAATTTTGTGAAACATGGCAACTCATTTCTTGCAAACTCGGCCACCCGCTGATATGGGAGATGAAGCTATATATGTATAATAACTATAAAATTAGATGAGCAGCTATATATTGATTCTATATATTGAGCTATAAATTGTTCTAGAATGTTCTAAAGTCTTCTAAAATATTCTGTTATTTTCCAAAATGTTCTTAAGTTCTAAACATTTCTAATCTATAGAAGTTTTAAATGATCTGCAGGAAAGCCACACGTATTAGTAGTAGCAGTAACAAGATTAAATAAATAACGAAACGTAATTTGAATTGCGGGGTGACCTTTTTTTACAACCGAGATGACTTGAACATGTTTTCAATGTTTTCTAATAAAAGTTCATCGATTTATGACACAGGAAATTAATTTTTTTTTAAAAAGTCAAAGAGTCATAACCCTAATGTATATTATACACATGTATAATAAATATTTATAATTAATTGGTTTTCGTTGTAATATAAGTTTGGTTAAGCATTGTATAGCTTTGTATCTTAATTTGACTCTTCAAGACCAATGCCATTCCTGTAAGTACATAATTAATGGGAGTGGTGGATTCTTTTGGCACCAGAGGCGCCAAATTTCAATCTTGCCCCGGGCGCCTATTTCCCAAGCTGGAGCTCTGCTAGTCTGTGACAGCACCAACACTAATATAATAAAATATTTCATCTTTAATTTAAACCCATTTTTGGGGGTTTTGGTTTTTTATGTTTTAATTGAATTAAAGAGCTACCTGAATGTGGATTAAAGGTTATTGGTTGTAATGGAGAATATTCCACATACAAATTATATCATACCCCTTTTATGCTATAAATATGTCAATATTGAAAATATGCAAATTTCTTTCCTATCAAACAACTGCCAATCCATACAGTTCATGCATCAAAAGTTAACTAAATTTGGTATTAAGTTTTGGAAAGTTTAGTTTAAAATATTTTGAAGACCTTTGTGACAATGTATAAGTGAAGGAGATAGCATTAGCTTAGCCAGTTTACTCCTATGCTTAAATTTCCATGTAAATTCTAGTAAGCATCTGCCATTTTAAGGGTAATTATTTAATTCAATATATTTATTTGATTAATTTTTTTAATTGATTATTTTAACAATGGTATTTTAACAATTCCTCGCTTTATGAAGTCTCTTTTTACGAAGTTTTGCTATAACGTAATTTAGGAAAAATTCAGTCTCTGTTTTCGAAAAAACTAACACTGGTTTGTATAATGACCAACTTTCTTACATTTTCACACTGAATAACTCTAGATCTCTCAGTACCTTGTATATTATGGCTAGATCTATTTGTATTGACCTAGTTTCTCCATTTGAAAGATGGGCTTTTTGATCGTTGAAATCTATTTTCTGGTTCCCAACTGTTTTGGGTTGGTATGATTGATCTTTCTCTGGTTGTTTCGAATCTTCTTCAAAAGATTTACTTATTAGGGTTGACAAATAATACGCAAATTCGCTCGCTGTTTCATTTGGATTTTGAACTCTGCTATAAAACATTTGGCACAATAATCTTTTGATATCTTACCAATAAGTTTCGCAACCAAAGCATCTTTTAATTTTGCCCAATCATTACCGATTATTTTCTTGTCAATTTATTGTCAAATCTCTCTCGCTGCTTCTTTAAGATATAACGGTAATCTCTGAATCATAATCGCTTGCGATCATCTGTACGCTGTTGCATACATGTAGTAATCGCTCATAAAATCAACAAAAATAATTGTTCTATAGTCAAATCTCATTACTATGCCACCTGTCAGGATCGAGCAAGAGTGGCAGAGTAACGAGGGTTTGTAAAAATAAATTTATTTTCTCAAGTTACTTATCGGACAAAAGCTCTCAAGAATTGTCCGCTGGCGCGTCTTCTTTAGGTGGATCACGTGCATCTCGTTATCTAACTGATCGCACGCTTGCACCACACCTGGCTTCCAACTTATCTGGTGCATGAACTGAGCTTCTTCGAATAAAACAACTTCCTCCTCAACAGTTATATCGTCATTCTTGCTTCCCATCGGCTCTTCACTACATAGCATCTCCTCCGCCATATCCTTCAGTGTAAAAGTCCCACCAGTTGCGAGGCGCTCATCAGCTTTGAAAAAATCAGACAGCTCGATCTCCTCGTTCTCGTGCATCCTTTCCTCGGTAGGCAAAGCTTCCCAGATATCGAGCAGCTCCCATGCTGTACCTCGGTTTGGATCTTCTTTTCAATAAGCTTAGCCTTCGCGAAACAATTTTTAACTGTCGACTTGCTGACCTGTAACAAAGCACGTTGGGCCACCTGTAAAGCGTCAAGCAACGTAAACTTAAACTCCTTTCCTTCATCCATGGCCTCAAGTCGGCAACACAGCATGAACTTGCTATAGTGGCGTTTGAGGTTTTCTATGATTCCTTGATCCATTGGTTGCGAGTTGGCTGTCGTGTTGGGTGGGAAGAATACTAGTTGAATGTTGTTCAGCTCAAGCTCGGGAGGATGGCCAGCAAAAGTATCAAGACAAACCAACACTCTTCGTTCGCAATTTTTTTATCGAAAAGCTTCGCCGTCATCTTTACCTTACTGTTCACTTTGTATTCAGCGTGAGTGATAATGGAGCATTGTGTAAAACAAGCATTTAAAAACTCCTGCCTTTCCTCAGTTACACAATATAGGCAAGAATAGAGAGTGATATAGTAAATTTATTTTATATTTAATTTTGTTGAAACCTAAAAAGTGGTATAATAGCGAGAATAGTATAGTATCGAGGTGACATAGTAACAAGATATGACTTGTGTTCTTTGACAGCTAGCAAAATCATTATTTTCTTTAAGAACTGAAACTGACAAATCTTCACTACTCAGTTGGGTTCCTTTTAATTTTGTTTCTTAAATTATATCGATCCACTATTAATAAATTTTTTTCTCAAAGTATTCAAAATCTAAATTTCAAAATTTTTACTACAATCAATAATTTACCTTGTCACAATTTATTTGAATAATTTTTCTATATCACAAATTATTTTTAATTCTTTTTCGATAAATTTTATTCAATAATTCTCCATCAACTTTAATCACGTCGGGTTCACCAGAATATGTTGGGTTATTGAGTTGGGAGTAATATTTAAAGGTTACCAATCAATTTTATGACTTCAAAGCGTGTTTCCACAAAGTAACAATTCTCAGACAATATAAAACTTTTTTGATTATCACAATTGATTATACGAATTATAACATCATGACAATTACAAAGAGCTTATAGCAACACTATGTGAGGAATATCTCTACTTGTATAATTCCCAATTTTGAAAAATCACCAGCCGCTGATCTGACTCAATAGTTTGGTAAATTGAATTGAATTTCCTTTGCTTTGACTTGCATTCATTCAGTATACTTTAAACCTTTCTTATTGAACTCAATTTTAGCGTAAAATTTAGTTCCAATATTTTCTCTCCTTTCCAATTTCTCTTATTTTCTCTAATTCTGAATTATTTCTCGACTATCTTTTAATTTTTCTCTCGACCAGTCATTTCTGACTCCATTACGAAGACTTTTGCTTTTATAGTTCGCACTTGTCCGACACTTGTTATAATTCATTTTTTCATTCCTCTCTCTCCATAATTTGTATAGCACCTGTGTTATCACTGATAGTTCGGCACTCGAGATAATTTGTCTTTTTTTTCATCTCTGCATCTGGTATTTCCCTAATTTTTTTTCTATTTCCCACGTTTTCTCTGAAAGTTTAAGATGCCGATTTTGTTTTCATGTTTTGTTTTTGTTTTCCAATCTACTATCAGATACACAAGCACCCCAATTGTTCCGAGACAGTATTTTTTAATGGTGACTCTGTTGGGTTCAACAAATTTTTATACTAACATTCATAATCAAAATTTACGATAAATAAGATCATTCATAACAACGATAAATAAGATATTTAATTTTAAGTAAATTTTAGGACTTGAATTTTAATCGATATATAAATATGAGATCATTATTCAAGTTCTTAAATATTACTTTTAGTCAACATTTGTGTTCTAATTATAATTTTGGAACTGTTTTGATATAATGTAAGTCAGATATATTTTTAATTATAATTTAACAGTTAAATCAATCGCCAAAAATGTATTTTTCTAAAATATTTCTAAAACAAATCAGAAATTCTAATGCAGGAGTCTCAAAATTAAACTGGCCTGCAGGCTGCATTAGACTAGTATCATGAGCCGGCCGGCCGCAACATAATTTTTTTTGAAAATAAATACTCGAGAATGTATTAGCAGATAGACTTATTCCTTCAAACACTTTCTTCTTTTCAGGGCACATTATTTCGCAGGTTTGTACCATGCATTCTTTGACAAAAAGTCCTTCTGTAAAAGGTTTGGATGCTTTTGCTATCATTTCACAGAGAACATAGGTTGTTTGTTTTTCAAATGATGATTTGAACTGAATAATTTTCCCTTCTCTTAATTTTCCATGGAATTTGTTGCCATGAAGTGTGTTATAGTAGCGAATAAGATTGAGCTCTTTTGCTACTGTAATTGTTTGCTGTCAAACACTGAATTCGGTCCTTTGTTTCAATAAATAAATACATATCTTCTCACTTGTCATGAAACTTTTTGTTTTCATCCACAATTTTTCTTTTTAATGCCACCATATCTGTTTCCAACTCAACATTCATTTTGATTTCTTTTTCGGAGGCATTTTATATATTATTTCTGGTTCCATGACAACTCGTCTACAGACTTTTGGTCAATGAGATATCGTCTACTGACACTTGGTCTACCGGCACTTGGTCTACCATGACAATTCGTCTATAGACTTTTGGTAAACGATACTTCGTCTACCGAAAACTATGTCTACACACATGTTGTCTAAAGACTTTTCGTCTACTTAACCCTCTCCGTGTAAAAAATAATGCTGATATTTATAGTGACCCGTTCTATTCCCACAAAAACGGTTACAAAATGTGCCTTCAGCTTCATCCCGATGGATTCAAAGCTGGAAAAGGGACACATCTTTCTGTTTTCTTTTTCATAATGCGCGGTGAAAACGATGTACTTTTGCAATGGCTTATGAAACTGGAAGTGACATCTTGCTTTAATGTCGAATATATTCGACAAATATACGGAGAGGGTTAATATAAAATACGAAACAAAGTAGACGAAGTATCTTTTACCAAAAGTCTGTAGACGAATTGTCGTGGTAGACAAAGTGTCGGTAGACCAAGTGTCAGTAGACGATATGTCGTAGACCAAAAGTCTGTAGACGAATTGTCGTGATACCATTATTTCTTTTGTTTGGAACTGTTAAAAAAAATTGAGTAAAATTATTGAACACAGATAATTCGTTAAAATTTACAATGATCAAAGTTTTTTATATAACCTTTGATTGTGCTTTGTTTGAGTCAAATTTTAAACTAAAAATATTATAATTTTCTAAAGTTTTTCTTTAATAAGCATTAATTAAAAAAATTGAAGTCATGCTTTTAATTTGAAAAAAATTAATTTAAAACTTGATTTTTACTGCTGTATGCAGTTCTTGTTATTTAATTAATTTGAATTTCAAATTATAAACTTATTTTGGTAATTTATTAAAAAGTCTTCTTGGGCCGCCTGTTCTAATGAATATTTAACTTAATTTTAACTCAAAAATAATTCTTACGATATTGCGTCTTTTCCATGACAATATTTTCTTTAAAAATACATTTAAAAACATTTTCAGCGATAATTTTTTTTCTAAAAATTGTCTAAAATAGAGTTAATATAGAAACGTATCTCAGCGTCGCATGTGTTTTTGTGGTTTTTAGTATGTGTTGTGTTTGTGTGCAGTATTTAATTTTTCTTTGCTTTTTAGATTTCTATAGTGTAAAATGTATCTCATTGCACTATTAATGAGAACATCAGCATGAATTCAAAGTATGTAGGTTTCTATAATGTAAGATTATTGATTTTTTTTATATTATAGAAGGGGTGCCCACTAATGTTTCTAGGAGAGCTACATTCACATCCAAAATGTGTATGCGATCTACTTTTTTAATACTTACATAATATTTAAACTAAATAAACAAAATTAAATTAAACTAAATAACATTTTGGAAATGGTGAAATCAAAATTAAAAAATGTTATTTAGTATTACCATAGAAATGGAACACAGAACATGAAAATTGGCAAAATATTTAAGCATAAAACAGAAATTTTATATAAAATCTAAATTTATATAAAAAATATTTTTTTTATGAAGATCTACTAAAAAATCCTTCGCGATCTACCGGTAGATCGCGATCGACCTTATGGGCACCCCTGTATTATAGGAAACGTATCTCAGCGGTGATTGGTGTATAGATGGGTTTATTCAATGCAAACAGGTGTAGAATTTCGTTTTGGTGTTTGCAAATGCAATGTGCGCGCTGGTTCTGGTATGTAAGCGTTTATGTATGTATTGTATTTATAAATTGTCAGTAGAACGACAATCTTAAAAATCCAATCATTAAATTTATAATTTCTATAAAAATAATCTAAGAATAATAAAGTATTTCTCATTTTAAATGAAATATGATTAAATATACTCGAAATATTAATTAATACTTGGGAATATTCCACTAGAATTATATCCACCTGTATAATAGCTGGGATCAAGGGCTTCATCGTCAAGATATTTGTTCAAATATCCATAGGAATAGGCTGATGCAGAAAAACATTTATTTGAATAATAAGGATCATAAGTGTTGAAAGATCTTGCTGATAAATCATCTTCATGCATAGACAACTTTTGCAAATGTGAACTTTGTTTTTTTCTTTTTATTTCAAATATTTCTTCTTTACTCAGAGCTTTCTTTACATCAATTTTGGATGACTGAATAAAGTGAGGTTTGTAAAGTATAGCTTTATCAACTGGGTCATAATCATCGAATAGAACAAATCCAAATCCTCGAGATTTACCTGTGTCCTTCCATGAAACAATCTCACACTCGATTACAATTCCATAATCATTAAAATAATCAATTAATTCTTGGTTGACAATTTCCTTTTTCAGACCCCCAACAAATAATTTAGTCACGGTCATGTGAGCTTCCGGGTGAATTGAATCCTCTCGAGGCATTGCTCTTTTTGCTTCGACTATTTTCCCATCTATTTCATGTGGCCGATTATTTTGTGCTTCATCCACCATAAAGACTTCTTTATAAGTAACAAAACCAAAACCTCTCGATCTGCCACTGTTACAATCTTTCATTACAACTGCGTCAACCAGTTCACCCCATTGTTGATAATATTTCCTAAGTTTCTCTTCACTTGTATTTGGTGTTAGGCCGCCTATAAATAGTTTTCGAAACTGTTCACTTATTCTCTCTTGGTCATATTCACTTTGTCTTCGTTCCATAATAGTTCGTTTCTTTTTACAGCACTAGCAATATAAAACCCATATGTAATTGTAATCAATTCAAACTCAATATTTAATAGTTTCTATAAATTATTAGAATAATTAATTAATTAATTTTTATTAATTTAAAATTTTTATTATAAAGTATTGGTAGGATCAGACTCAGCCCAATATGATATACAGCCCATGCACTGCAGGGTGCTTGTGTTTTCCAATTTAAATTATTATATTTATTACATATTCTTAAGACCCATTTTTTTATGTTTGTACACGAAATATTTTTCAAAACAATTTTTATGTACTCCTTCTGCCCAAAAATGATAGTCCAGTTTGACTTTAAATCGTAATTTCTTTTATACGTAACAGTGATACCTAAAATGCAGTTTTGTTATTTGTTCAATCAATAAAATAAAATTATTTAATGTGTTTTTATTGTAAAAGGTTTTACAAACCGTTCAATTTTTTATATTCTCTTTTGACAATCGTTTTGGGAAAAAGGGTAAAATGCAACTGTACTATCATTTTAGGACAGAGGGAGTATTTCATTTATGTTACAGGAGGGATTGATAGGGTTATCGATGATAGTAATTGAAAGGGATATTTGTGACAAAATAAAGGCCAATGAAATAATTGATGAGTTTGCAAGTTAAAAAGCAAGTTAATTAAATTTTTAAAATGTAAAATAAAAATTCTTAATTTTTTTATATCTGTATATTATATTATTTTTTATTATTTTTTATAATTATTTTTTATTTAAAATGGAAACGAGTATAAAATGAAACGTTTTATGCCTTTTGTTGGGATAGAACTGATTTCTAGACCCAAAATACTAATTGTGACTGAAATGTGTAGGTACACAGCAAGTAAAAAAGCACCAAGTATAATTAAATATTAAAACCTACACCAAATAAACAATGGTAATTAAACAGAGAAAACAACAAAAATAATAAACACACAAATTAAATAAAATTATACAAAAGCAAGAAGTTATGCAAAATCTAACTCAAAAATAATCAAATAAACATAGAATTACAAAAAGCAAACTCGAATAACTTAAAAGATGGTAAAAACAACAAAAAGTTCCAGAAAAACCCAGAACATTCCATAAAAATGGCGATGACCATCATAAAAGCTACTTTAAACAATAAAACTTAGAAAAATAAATAAATTAGTCATAAAAATAAAAAATCGTAAAAAGAAATTCATAAAACATCAATTAAAATAAAAGTTAAATTAAAAGTAATATAGAATGTTCTGGAACCGTTCCAAATCCATCATGGACGTAAATTAATGAAAAAATAATTAGAAAATAAAAATTTAAAAATAAAAACAAAAATTATAGCACTAAAATTTTCATTAAAAATATCAAAATTACAAAATAGAAAATTCTGGAATAAAAAGAATTCGAGTTTGTTTTAATGCATCAATACATACACGTGTACTAAATAGGTATATATACTGACACGTTTCAGTCGGTATTTAGTATTATTTTTATGCCAAATTTTGAACAAAATTTTTCCAACCTACATAGTAAGTAGATTTGATTGAATTTTTTTTATGTAGTTATGATTTACTTAAAATTAAAGTATTCCATATTTGATTTTTGTTTCTAAATTTTTTGTTGATGTACGAAGGTTCAACGGCGTACCGGTATTCCTGCGTCGTTGTTCAGTCCTGCATCCAATTTTGTTAATATCCTCATAGTACATGCACACATACATTATTTATATTATACTAATCACTTATTATATGGCTCTTTTTGTGTTCGGGTCCTTCGGAGGTCGAACTACTTCATGGTCCTGCCATGGAGTTAGGTCGAGGAAAACCTCCGTCTGACTCTCTGTATTTATTTAAGGTCGACCGTAAATGGTTGACTCAGCACACAACACTAAGGTTTGTGGAAGTGGTCACAGTGGGGCCATGGAAGCAATATTCTTCCCGACCTTTTACGTAACACATATTTAAATTCAACATTTAAAATCAGTGCTACAAAAAATACCCTAAGGTTGGTAAATTGAGTAGATCTCATACCTAAAATTCAACAAATCACACTTAGTATAGACGGTTGAGTTCCTAAAAATTGACTCTGCCCATACATTGTCGAACCTAGATAAATTTTCTGAATAAAGTAAAGAATTTTCATAATGATTTAGTTCGTAACTAAGGTTCGATAAATGTATTGGCAGGGCTTGGATTTTTCATTAAATGCAATTAACTGAATACGAATCATATACCTTTAGAACATAGAATCCCGTCATAATCTTATGAAGTGTTGAAGAATAGTTATAGTTGGGCCCTTCTAAAGGATGGTTATGGATAAATTCGTCGATAAAAATGTAAATTACCAGTAGCTGTAGATAAATGCTGTTACAGAAATAGATGGAAATTTTTATGAATTATAGTTAATTAGAAACATAAATTAAAATTGCGAAAGTACTTTATACCTAAATATATCAATTTTGATCGTAAAAGTATGAATTCTAAATTGTCATGGGTAAAATTTGCTTACAAAACCATAAATTACAGATCGTTACATGAAAGTTTTATTAAAATATAATAATTAGATATGAATTTTTAGCATGAACCTCAACTGCAAAGTCAAAATTTTAAAATCCAAAATTTTAAATATAAAATATAAATTTCAACTATAAAAATATAAATTAATCCAAAATTTTAAATATAAAATATAAATTTCAACTATAAAATATAAATTTTGGTTATGAAAGTATTAACTTCAATTTAAAAATTTTAAATT
The DNA here is from genome assembly GCA_959609185.1 of Schmidtea polychroa. Lineage (NCBI taxonomy): Eukaryota > Metazoa > Platyhelminthes > Tricladida > Dugesiidae > Schmidtea > Schmidtea polychroa. Next base: position 240,573 of record CAUHTR010007706.1, read on the forward strand.
ATAAATTATATATATAAAGTTTAAAAGCATAAAGTAAATTATAATTGGTTATAATCAAGCTGGAGGATGAAATTATAAAACATGAAAAGTCATAGAAACTTCCCATTAAGTAGGTGATTTCATCTTGAGAATTTAAAGCAAAGATTTTAGTTAAATTAAGAATCGTAAATATCCCTAAAATAAATATAGTCATACTTATTATTATTACTACCCTTGTTATTACTATTCGTATAATTATTATTATTATCATTATTATCCTTATTATTATTGTCTTGATATTATTATTGATATTATTATTATCGGCTTCACTATGAACTTTACTTAGTAATATTATTATTATTATTGTTACCATATCATCAATACGGTTGTTATCGTTATTAGAACCGCCATCCCACTATATTTATTATTATTATTATTATTATTATTATTATTATTATTATTATTATTATTATTATTATTATTAATATTATTATTATTATTATCATTATTATTATTATTATAATTATTACTATGATCATTCTTCCTAGTGTTATTCTTATCAACCGTATGATTATCATTATTATTATTATTACTATTATGTCATTATTAATTTCCAAAAATCAAAATTTGATTGAATTATCGATTTAGGATTTCCCTCCACGACTAAATTTAGAACCTACCCCTTTGCTCCAATAAAAATGATCATAATTCCTAAAATCTATTTTTAGTAACCCCCCCCCCCTCTGAGAAAATGCTAGGACTATTAATTAAATAAGAACATGAGTAGATGCATATATATAGATGTAGGTGCAAACGTAGGTAACTATACGTATCTAATAAGTTAATTTAACCCAGGCTTATCAGAGACGGATATATCTTAGTTAACTTAGCGTCCCCAGAAATTATAAGTCAAGTAAAACCTACATTAACTTAAACTAATTCATCGAGGACACTAGGAATACATCGGGACAGTCGATACCAACCATGGAACTCCACGGAATCAGCCGCATGAATTATCGATAAGTGACAAAAAATTATTTTACAAAAAATCAAAAGCGATTAGCAAAAGGACATACTAAATTAAATTATTCAACAAAACTTCTAACATCACTAGATACAAATCAAACTAAAGATACCAACACAGAGTCATATAAAATTCCTTTAAGGCTTTGAACAACCGGCCACTCCATCCGAGTGAAAGATTCCCATCAAATATCTCTAAAATCGAAANTCCATCCGAGTGAAAGATTCCCATCAAATATCTCTAAAATCGAAAAAGCTATGGTTAATAAATAAACTACTTACAAGCAAATCAAAGCGGACTATACCACTCATGACGAGTACAACCGAAGGAAAGGCAAGCAGACGAGAAGCTAAGCTCGTTGTTAATACCTGTCGCCTCAGCGTACCCGAATTTAGTGGCAAAAGATTTAAACCCTGAAATTTCAAATTCATTATAATATTTAAATTAAAGTACATAATATATAATTTAAATGATCACTTAGTGGTAAACACAATTTTTAAATAAAAATAGCTAATTAAAACAAGAGGATTTTTGATAAATTTTTTTTAAGTTATTAGTAGACAAAATATGAAATTTCATTCTATTGTTCCTAGGATTATAGATGTTAGTCTTAAAATAAAATATTTTTTTTATTTTCAAATTCTTAAAAGGAAAAAGGGTCAACAAAATCCTGTGTTTGACTTCGTATCACAATCAGTATAAAGTGGCTTGATTGTTACTTTGTAGAAATGTCCTACTCTGACAGCGGTAGTAACGAAGAAGCCGACCGACAGATGCTTACCCGACTCCGTACACGGTACATATGGTACCGTATCCATGATTGGAATCGGGGCTTGGACCTCGACAACTTGGGCCCAGTAATCAGGAGTGGGCCGGAACCGGACGCCCCGGCGTGGGTAAAAACAGAGCCCACAAACGATTTTTTGCAAGAGGCCCGCGACCGAGCGGCCATCGAGGTAGAAGCAGCCCAGATGCGATTGAGGAAAATCGACTTGCAAATCCGGGCAAACAAGGAAGGGAAAACCGTAGAGGACCTAGAAGAGGCCGAGGCAACCCCGCGGAAGAGGGGGAGGCCTCGCAAGTGACCGACCTGACTCATCGTCGATTTTTTTGCAATTATCATCAGTTACGACTTAATTAAACTTTAATTTTAGTGATGAATTATTTTACTCCTTTCAATAAATTATCTTATGAATTGCGTGCTTAATATCTGAAACTATGTTTATTTATAATATTGACCTTATTATATAATTGAATGAGTGGTATGCTGCAAGAATGTAATCATTGAATTTTTATCTAGTGTTCAAACTATTGGAAAATTTGCGAAAGGACAGGGAAGAAGCCCAAAAACAGGCCGAGGAGCTCCGCATACGGGTAGACAAGCTCAAGGGACGGTGCCGGGGACTAGAAAGCACCTGGTTTAGTCCCGAGGATATGAAAAAGAAGGTGGCGCAGGTCCTTCAACTGCAGACTCAAGCCGCGCAGGATCAGATGGAGATCCGGGCACTGAAGCTCCAGCTCCGCGCGTTAGAAACCGAGCGCAATGAACAAGTAGTGCACGGAGCCGCCATAAGCCAAATCCGGCCGTTGACCGTGGAACTAGCAGCAATATACCCTCCGGCCGCGAAAGAGAAACCCAAAAGAAAGCGGTTAGGACGGAACATCCGGGAGAAGTTAAAGAAGGCTGTTCCTTAAAAGAAGGATGTTCCTTAAAACAAGCACAGGTATCTCATTAGTGATTGTTCATATTAGTTATAGTTATAAATAAAAAATAGTTGTTAACGGCGATAATAAATTTATCAAATAAAAAAAAATACATTTTCTGTTTGTGCATTTCTTATCACGTAAATTTTTAAAAATTTTTTTTTGTGGTGTGCCGCGAAATTTTTTTAAGTCTTTAGGTGTGCCGCGGGTGAGAAAAGGTTGCGGAGCTTTGATCTAATCAAAAATTTTGTTCTCACGCTTAAATGAATAATTGAATCAACAAAATTTAATTAATAATTCATTTTTATTTTCGAAATTTCAACTTCTAAGGCAGGCGTTCTAAACATTTTTGGTGCTGTGAACCCCTGATAATATTTACCAAGTTATGGAAACCCCAATGATAAAATTAATTGGATTGCTCCTCCTTGCATTTTTACAGCTTACTAATCTGTAATTGACTTCTAAAATTTCTGATAATTTATAGACGCCATGTTTATTAATTAAAAATCTTAAATAATTTAATCATAATTATATTTCCAGCAAATAAATCTTAGTATTGTGCGGCGATGAAGTTGTTGAGGATACCTAAATGATAAAATAAAAATAATTATTAAATGCGTAAAATGATTGGGGGAATTGATGATAAATGAATTGGGTGTTGATCTGGAACTCAGTGAAATAGAAGTGGAAGAGAGATACTTAAAATGAGAAAGAAACAGAAGAAAATCAATAAAAACAGAAAATTAAATAAAAGGTCATTTTTAATTAACAAGTACAAATGCAAAAGAAGAAAAAGAAAAACTAAAGAAAAATTTAAATTATCTTAATATTTCGATGGCCTATTCGAGATAAGGTAATAAAAGGACATGTGGAATTTGTGAGATGGGATCGTCAAAAATGTATATGGTGGGTTACAGGTAATCAAACATTTTACCTTGTTGTGCTGTTTCTAGCGTAACCCAGAATACAATGTCTTTCGTACCGCTTGACACCCGTTGGGCGATCAACGTTGGTAATGTGTCAAGAGGGTGAGAGCTAGCAAAAGATGAGCGCGAATCCCCGCACTATAATTGGGAAGCACTCACTTGGGTCCACGGACTACCGTTAGAAGGTTTATGTCCGCTTTACATGGTCCCTGTCGTCAGATTGTGATCCCGATAACTCGCAACATTCCCTGTATTTTCCCACCATATCGACTTACACTACCATTAAACGTAAAAAATTAACTTGTCCTAATATACCTAATATGATAAATGATATTAAAAATACTATAAATAATTATAATTATTGTAAATTGCCAAATGATGATGTGCGGAAATTCCGACCATTTATCAATTGTCTAATTATTAATTTAAACAATAATCTAATAGAATGCGATGCTGCTTTAAGTGAGATTGAGAGAATTAATGGAAGCATTAATCCTCATAAATACATCACAAAGAAAGCGTCGGACATTATTCACAAAAATTATAAGGTTAGTAAAGAACTGGTCTTTACCAAGAGACAAAAATATAAATTTGCTCCTAAAGAGGAAATTTCCAAAATTTTAAATAATGAAATGAAAACTCACACACCAAATATGGATAATATCTTGAAACTTTTCGCTAGCAAAACCTCTGATTGCACCTTTGACCTTAACTATCAGTACCCAACACTCTCCGAATCATTCACCATCACTCCCTTTGACATTGATGACATTAAAAGTATCTTCTGCCAACTTGACAATACTGCCCCTGGTACCGATAAAATTTCTCTAAGCGATTGGAGAAAGATATCTCCAAATTTTGAGCTCATCCTTGCCATATGTAACAACATCCTTCGCAATTCCAGATCTCCTTTTTGCTGGAAATCCTTTCGTACCCGACTCATCCTTAAATCTGGTAAAGCTGAAATAAGCCACGAGGCTAACTCATGGAGACCGATCTCAATAATGAACACCGCCTACAGAATATTCGCCTCACTGATGAATAATCGCCTTCTTGAATGGATCAGTAATGGAAGTCTTCTTACACCTAACCAGAAAGCTATCTGCGCACCGGATGGATGTGCTGAACACAATCTTATCCTTCACCTTATAAAAGACTCTTCTTATCGCAAGAAAAATGACTTGCATATCGTTTGGTTGGATATAGCAGATGCCTTTGGATCTATTCCACACGAACTCATCTGGCACACTCTTTCAGAGATGGGTCTTCACACCACCACCATTGCTCTTCTTCAAGACATGTACAACAATGTACAAACTTACTTTGAATGTGAGGGAGAAAAATCTGACTATACACCAATATATAAAGGTGTGAAACAAGGCTGCCCCTTGTCCATGACTCTGTTCTGTCTATCCATTGATTTCATACTCCGCAATGTTTTACAAACTCATCCTTTTCTTTTTCATAATCACAACATTAGCATCCTTGCATATGCTGATGATATAGTACTCATATCTGATTCTTACTCCAATATCATGTCGGCCCTATCTCTTACTGATTCCCTTGCAACAAAAGTCAACCTTCGTTTTAAACCCTCGAAATCTGGATACTTCCACATTGATCATGACTGCAACTACCAACCCATTCTACTATATGGCGAAACATTACCAACAATTGATGATTCCAATATGTACAGATATCTAGGGGTAGACTTCTCCCATAAAACTAAACACTGCATCAAAGAAAGACTTGACTCTGCAATTCAGGACACAAACAAAATTCTCAACTCGCATCTACATCCGTCGCAAAAAATTAACGCCTTTAAAGTCTTCATCCACTCCCGCTTGAACTTTACTTTTAGAAATTGTGTTATTAACCACAACATCCTTGACTCTCCGCGCAACATCCTTCGTAGCTCTGAAATACAACAAAATGGATTCGACCTGCAAATAAAACAGGGCATTAAAAGATCCATTGGAGATAAGATAATGCAGCTGAACGACAACTTCTTATATGCAGCTTGCAAGCTTGGTGGTCTCGGACTTGTGTCATCCATTGACGAATACCTTATTCAAAGCATTGTCCAGCTTATTAGGGCATTAAACTCTAGTGATCTTAACTTTAAGACTCTCATTACTGCCGAACTTATCGAGGCTAGGGGACAGGGAGATTTAAATGTTGCACTGTCCTGGTTGAATGGCCAACTCTCTAAAAGCTACCCAACCTTCTCCATCTTCTCGAAATTTAAAAAATCTGCCCGACGTCTGCTTCATCAATACGGTATATCTACCAAAATAGTAATGCTAGAGGACCTTCTACAGCTTGAAATAAAATATAAGGATCGTATCAATTACTTCTCCCTGGGTAATGTGGATAGAACGTCAGCTGAACTGCACTCTATTATTGGTCTTATCTATGCTGAACGTTGGTGTGCGATGAAATGCCAGGGTTATATGGCAAAAGCAATTAGCGAAAGCAACATTGCTGACTATTTCTTTAAAAGTGACATCCTTCCTGATGCCCAATTCCTTTTTCTTATTCGCGCTCGCAACAACCTTCTAAAACTGAACTACTCACCACGCCGCCTAAAGACTAATAAATCTATACTCTGCCGGCACTGCCATGCCCACCCAGAAACACCTGCACACATCTTCAATCATTGCCAAGCACGTATTAATGCAAGACGAAATAAGCATGATAATGTCTTAGAAACTGTGGCAAACTTCCTTATATCTATTAACTATGAAGTAGACATAGAGAAAACACCTGAAGGTACCAACTCCACTCTTAAACCCGATCTTCTTCTAAAATCTAAGCGTAACAAATCTATCCATATCTTAGACATTAAGGTCCCTTTCGACTCCAGAGAAAACTACGACAACTCTAGGAGAAATAACTATAATAAATATAAGGAACTAGGAGAAGAAATTGGTAGACTCCATAAATGCCCACACACTCTACATGCCCTTGTAGTTGGCACCCTTGGTTCATGGGACAAAAATAATGACTCGATACTTAAAATTATTGGCCTATCCAATAATGAAATAAAGGAGCTAGCCAAAAAAGCTTGTGTAGCTGCAATCAATAGCAGCTACCAAATATATCGTCAACATATATATAAAAATTAATTATACTTATATATTTATCTTATTGTAGCCAAAGCATCTCTTATTTATTTGCTTTCTATGGTTATTATATATCACCCTTTAACAATTTCTTTTCATATGTCTCTTGTTAAACCATTCTTGAAACCCAGATATTGATAAATAATATGTACTCAGAGCATTATCCTATCCTATTTGTGTACTATGGCTATTATCTATATTATTATCTATTATTAATCTAGTAAATACATATCTTCCAAGTAAATAAATCCAGTAAATAACTAAAATACTCAATTACTTTAAAATTTAAAAATCTAAAACTCTATAACTCAACCAACCTCCTATAAAATAACCTAATGACCATATATTCCTAATGTTGTAATATTATTATTCTTAATTTATTTAATATAATATTATTATTATTATTGTTAATATTATTATTAATATTATTATTATTTTGATATTATTATTATATTATTATTATTATTATTATTATTATTATTATTATTATTATTATTATTATTATTATTATTATTATTATTATTATTATTATTATATCTATTATCTATTAATAATGTATTACGTATAAATGTCAATCACCGAATGGGTTAATGTAGGAATCCTTGTAGGGGTTCTGCCTATTTGGTGGTCTTTTTAGTTGTTCTTATCAATACTATAATGATCTTTATTATACTATCACTACTATAATCACCAACTAATACTACCTTCTATACTTATCCCAACCTTCATCAACTCCTTTCAATATATACTATAATAAGTATTATAATAAGCTCTATAAACCTTGCAAGGGAGCCTTTCTGCCCCGACATTTATTTATTTCAGATGTAAAAATTCCGGCTCCAACTTCACCAACTTTACTCCAACTACTCAATTTACTCCAACTGCTCAATTTACTCCAACTGCTCAATTTACTCCAACTGCTCCATTTACTCCAACTGCTCCATTTACTCCAACTGCTCATTTTTCCTCCAACTGCTCAATTTACTCCAACTGCTCCATTTACTCCAACTGTCCAATTTACTCCAACTGCTGCATTTACTCCAACTGCTCAATTTACTCCAACTGCTCCGTTTACTCCAACTGCTCAATGCACTCCAATTACTCCAACTGTTCCAATCACTCCAACTGCTCCTGAAGGTTTCAGGAAACCCACGTTCTGATACCTGAGTTTATAACTCTGGTATCCATCGGTCAATGAAATAAAAGCTACAGAAATCTAAGGGTGAGAAGTTCTCCCCTTCTTGGCCAAGTGGCCCGCCAATTTATTGAAATAAAATTTGATTTTTTTTTTTTTTATCATTATTCATGGTTCACTTTGTCCTGCCCCTCTGAAGATGGGCCGGCTTCACAGTCTCCTTCCGGTATCATGGTGCTTGACATGTCTGAATGAAGAAGTTACTCATCAACGGGAACAATAAAAAGAAATTTTAGGTTTGCAGCTTCTCATCATTTTCAGTCCCTCCTTTGCATGGCAAAAAAGCGTAACGTGCGGTTCCAACCTATCCTCAACGTCGAACTGAGCACAAGCCCGAAATGGAGGTTTTCCGATCATGGGGTTGCTTTCATACCTGTTAATCATGGAACATTTCATGAATTCCCTTTATTTGTCTTTCCATTCTTGCAAACTTTATCTTTACGTACCGACAAAAATCCGGTTTTAGCCAAATAATTTAATTAATCTCTGATTTTTTCAATTATATATTTTCAGCCTTTTAATTTTTTCCAAAAACGTCGAGGTTAATTTCCAATTCATCTGAGTTTATGTATTTAGTAATTAGGTTTTCTTCAAAATTTCCCACGTTTGTTTAATCAAATTATTTAATTTCACTTTGTTTGTATCTTATTTAATTTTTATATATTAATAATTCTTTTATTTACAATTTTTTACATATTTTTCGAAAACTTGAGGTTTTCCATAGTTGTTAACAAATATTTGTTCATGCCGCCGAGATTAATCCAGTCAATGGCTGTAGCAAAATTTAAATGCGTAATACATCTAATGTTTGCGTTAATTGCTCCTAGGGTTTCCAAATATCGGGATTTCCTGAAACCGTGGTTATTTTGAATTTATTCGGTGGATACCGAAATCTTATAAGAGTAAAAAATATTGTTTAATATGGAACTTGTTTATGGAAATTCTTTATTAAGAAATAAAAGTAATTTTGGTGAAGTTCCATATTAAACAATATTTCTTTATTTTTATAAGGTAAAGTTATATTTACTGCATTTTTTCATTTAAATAATAATATTTTAGAAACACCAATGCATTAAGTGATACACAAGAGAGACGAGATCTGATCTTCGTGCAGAAGTTTCCAGAAACCGAAAAAGTTGAAGTCGGCATCGCTGTTTTCAATGCCATATAGAGCAATTCAAGATGTTTTGTTCTGATAGAAGTTTTCTTGAAGATGTTGAATTCTTGTTTTAAAGTGATGTTATCATTTAATATTCCAACATCTTAAATGTTGGACGATTTTGAAATGTATGAATTTAATTCTTCAGTCAATTCTATTTCTGATTCAACTATGACTGCAGATTCTTCACACAGAACTTCTTCAGCCTCAGAAAACAGCAAAGCATCAGAAGGGAAAAATCTCTTCATAAGAGCTGACGCAAAACTAAGAGTGGATTTTGTTGGACCATTTGTTGAAGTTGGGTTAACAAGACATTTTAGTAAAGTAGTAATATTATCATTTTTTCTCGATACAATTCGATTTTCAATTGACTTCAACAAATGGCGACTTATTTCCGAATTAAGTGTTTCCATTTTGTTTTTCAAAAAGTATAATATACCTTCATCACCAAAATTATTTGCGTCTTTTCGACTTAATGCTTCCACTGCTAGTTTTATGGGCTGTAGAGAAGGATTGATATTTTAAATAGTTCAAAGTCAACTTTATCCATCAAATAATGAGCATTCAAATCATTTAAAGCTTGTAAAATTTGCATTTTCAACTTCAAAAATCTTTCTATCATGAGTAAAATTGAGTTCCATCGAATCTTAATATATAGGATAAATTTATACTCACGTTGGAATTCGATTTTAACATGATTTTGCAGGATGCTGTTGCGTATTAGAGAATATCTAAAAAAGCACACAATTTTCCGCACTAGCTTCAAGTGTTCAAAAATAGTTAATATAAGTTAAGTTTATATATATATAAAATAATATAAATTAATGCTTTAAGGGAGTGGTAATGGTTATATGATTTAAGGGAAAGTTATTTATGGAAAAATTATAAATTATAGTTTTATAAATTTGGTATCTGTACATATATAAGTTAATTTATTACTATAAATATTGTTTTTGACTATTCGGTAACTTAGGGGGGGGTAGTTAGGGAAAGTTTAATAATTTATAATTTTATGGATTTATTTTCAATTTATAAGTAATTTAAATCAGCACTCGTGACATTAATTTGAGCTACCATACTACTTGAGGGAGGCACCTATGAAAAAAGGTAAATTATACTTTTATAAGTTCTAATATGCTTATGTATGCTTTATATCAGTGGTACGCAAACTTTTTACCTCCCGGCACAAAATAGAAAAAAAAAGTCAAGGCACAAATAGATAGAATGTATCTTTTATATAGAATTTTTTTAATAAAATGAAATTACATGTATATATTTTATTTAATGGGATGAGTGCGCTTGTTTTTTGTCGCAAATAAATTTTATACGTGGTTCGATTTTTGTTAAAACTAAAAAAAATATTTTCGTACTAAATATTTTCGCATTAGCGGCACATTTTAAATTCTTTTACGGCACACTAATATGCCGCGGCACATAGTTTGCGTACCACTGCTTTATATTATTAACATTAGCCCCTTTTGATTATGATATAACTTAGGGGTTACTAATGAAAGATTACAAATTATACTTTTATAAGTTAAAAATATGCAATTATAGTTTGGAATATTACTTTGAACATGTTTTTTGACTATTATACAACCTAAGTGGGTATTTAGGGAAAATTTTATAAATTATAGTTTTATGAGTTTATTATACATGTATGTATTTTAGATTAGTATTTTTAACATTGATTTTGACTATTATACAACTTGAGGAAAAATAAATAAAAATTTTCTAAGAAAATTAAAATACATACTTAAGAGAATCTAGTATATATAATTTATATTAATAATCCTAAGGTTTTTCTTATTGCTACACCTCTTAGGTGGGACAGTTGTACTTGAAAGTCTATATTTTCCTTGGTTTTGATTTATGCTTCATGTTGAAATAATATTTATGCTTTCAAGTTATCTAGGTAGCCTTTTTTTAGTTATGATAGAGAACACTTTTACGGTAGATCGATTTTGTGGATCCCTATATCGTATCTAGAGAAAATTTATGCCTGTAAAATATCATTTCAACAACTTTTGAGTCGAATGAAAAGCACTTTTAATGAAAATTTTTTTTCGTTGTGAATCTATATATTGTAATTGCATAACATTTGTGTCGACAATTTACTTTTAATAGCTATTCAACTTAGTGTAGAATAATGTGAAGATGTTGCCCGAATTTATAGATATAATATTTATAGATATAATATTAGTATTTTATAGATAAAGAAACTTTGTCAATATGTTGACGGAAATTTTGCGCATACCAGGACCATTTACGATAGAGAAATTTAGTTTGCATCAAAATAGGTTATTTTGTGGGCATACTATAGATATTAGTTCGCTTATCAGTGCGATTGAGATTATATCATCTTAGGTCATACTCATCGCATGAACTTTAGGTTGCAGTATTCTGACAGGAAATAGTTCAGAATTTTTAAGTCTTTAATTGCCTTAAAATATTTGCGCAGGGATCTCCCTGTTATTTTGAGTTAATTAGTTTCTTAGGTTCACCTTGACTTTATCGTTTATAGGGATTCGTTTAGAAATAACCAGCTACACTAACATGTTGTATTGTGTGAAATTTGAGTCAGGGGATATTCCCCGTTTATCAGTTCCTAATGTTGTGTGCAAAATAGTATAATTTAAGTGTTATTTTAGATATGTAAGTTAACGAAAAGGTCGATTTAATTAAAATTTACCTACTTTCCCGACTACACTGAGTACGGTACGATAGGCTCTATTGTAATATGTATCCACAATTAGTTTCGTATAATTACTTCGTCCGCATAGTCCCTGTGACTATGCCGACTACCAAGATGGATTTATACGCCCTACTCCTGGTTAAACACCATTTGTTCGTGGTGACCTCTGGCAGTTGAAATCATTTTAATACATTTAGGGTCGTGGACCCGTAATCATTGTGAACTGTGCATTCACCAATGATAAAGTGCATAGGAGCAGGGTTGGCTGGGATCTCGCTTCAAAATCATTGATTACCGATGATCTCAATCAAACCTACACCTCTATAGTTAAATAGAAATAATGAAAACAAGGTTTCAATAATAATAATTTATAATTCACAATGAAATCGTCCTTACATACAATCTCAGAAAAATCAAAATCAAAAATTTGGCATAAAAGTAAGCATTTAAAAGTGACGAAATGTGTTAGTTTATATAGCCTCTGTTTGACGTGTAAGTATACATGCGTGCATTGATGCAGTAAAACAAATTCGGATGATTTTAATTCTCGAACATTCGATTTTTAATTTTTATCGATTTTGATGGCGATTTTTCAGTAAGAATTTTTGTTTTTATTTTGAAATTTTATTTTTGAATTATTTTTCATTAAATTTGCCTCCATGGTGGATTTCAGCCTTTCCAGAACATTCCATGCTAAATTTAATCTATTTCTTATTTTTAATTGTTTTTTATGATTTATGTTCTAAAATTTTTATATTTTAAACTAAAATATTTATTTTTTATAAATTTTATTTGATCGTTTGGCGGTCGCGATGGATTTCGCCATTTTTATGAATTGTTCTGAATTTTTATTCAAAATTTTGATATAATTTTCTTTACGTAATGTTCTATGGAGATTTTCTTTAATTTTTTTTAAATTTTTACTAATCGCCTTTATTCGAATTTGTTTTTGTTGTTTTATGTCTTTCGTTTATGTTTGAGTAAGTTTTTGTCTAATACTTCTTGCTCGTGTTTTATTTTATTTTTAATTCAGATGTTTTATTTTTGGGTATATTATCTCTCTATTATCATTGTTTACTTGGTGTGTTATATATTTTTATTTAAGTAAACTTAATGCTGGGTATGCGTGTTGTGTACTGACACATTTCGTCCCTTTCCTAACTTTGGGTTTAGAAATCAGTTCTAACCCAACAATTGTTATAATGTGTTTTTAGGTTATATCCAAGTAGGTTTCGCACAATACTTCTTGCTTATGTTTTTATTTTGATTTGGATGTTTTATTTTTGTGTTTTGTATTATATCTGTTTGTTTGATGTTTACTATATTTCGTTTTTAATACTATTACTGTTGGATATGCATGTTGAATACCGACACATTTCGTCACAATCTTAATGTTTGGGTCGAAAATTCAGTTTTAGCCCAAAACATGACTAAGATGTGATATAAACTGTGCATTAATATGAGTCGCTGAATAGTGAAGACATGGAGAAGGTATTCTCAGGATTCGAAATGTATAAAATAAGAGATGTTTAATTAGATACAAATGAAATTAATTAAAAATATAGCATCTAACTTTATTTTGATTTTTTATGCACACGTCCAATTTTCAGTGGAGAAACTTATTGACTCCTTCCAAGTGCATTTAGCTCAGTCACAAAAAACTCAAGGAAAATCAATGCCAAGCAGAGCGGTAAAAACTGCTTTGCCCAAAAATTAATGCAACATGGTTCAAACTAGAAGTAATGCAGAGGATAACATAGGCGCAACAAATACAGATCAGTACATTAAAGACCGAAATACATAGCCTGGATGATGACGACGAGGCAACAAAACCCTACGAAACTAATATCAAGATGCAAGAAAAATTACAAGCAGGGAAAGTTTGAACACATCAGATACCGACAACACAATAAGGCGTGTATCGTGGGACAAACAGGCTAAATGACGCAACTGGTAAATCAAGACCCTCATCAATGAAACCAAGCGTCGTCCATACATTTTTGGTGTTCATTTTTTACTGTACAAACATCTGTTAATCAAAGTGGTGCTTTAATAATTTTTTAATAATTTGTTAAGCGGATCAGAAAGAGGTGAAAGGAGTAAGCGAACAAATGAAAATAAGGCAGACTTTTCAACAGTAGCTTGTGATCCCGATGTATGTCCGGGCATTAGTAGTGTTGAGGATACTTAAATAATAAATAGTATAATAAATAAGTAAATTACCTGTAGGCCCGATCTATGGGAATTTAGAAAAAAAGACGAAAGTAAAATAAATGAGAAATGAGAAAGAGGAATGAGACAAAAGAAATCAAACAGGAAAACAAAAACAAATGTCAGTTCTAATTAATTGGTACAAAGGAGAAAAGTAATTTCAAATTCCAGAAAAACAAAACATGGGAAAAAGCGTATCATGACAGCTTGTCAAAGATAGCGGAATTGCCGGGAGAAGACAGCTTAAAAAAAGGAAAAGGGAAAAATATCTCGACATCTGTCAAAGATAGAATGGGAACAGTTGTGAAATGCAGGAGAAAGAAAAGTGGAAAACATCTGATTATCTCTAGTGTCACAAATAAAACAAGCTTTATAAAGAGAAACTGGTAGACAAAATTATAGACAAAATATTAGACGAAATTTATTGAAGAACGAAAACGAAAAGGAAGATAAACAACAAACAGAGGAAATTAACAGAGAAATTGCGGGATAAATTTTATAGAAGTCATTGAGACGAGTATTTATTGGAAAACGGTTTGTTGGAGAATAATTGTTAGAGAATAATTGTGGGAAATAATTGTTCGAAAAGATTTTCAGAAAAGAATTAATTGAGAAATAAAAGAAAGAAGTTAATTGAATATTTGAATAAAGTTGTCGGAGGTCAAAGAAAACAAACAACTCAAAGTCCCAGTCGATAAGCCAATCAGTAATTAGTAATCTTTTAATTCGGTGTTATACACAAGTGCTATTCCTCACTAAGTGTTGTAATAAGCATCGTATAGTCACCGAACAGAGTGTTGAATTGATTTTCAGTGTAAAGTGAAAATTATTTGTGACTATCAATAAAAATTTCTGTTGTCAAGTGTTATTTGTGGGTCAGCCAAAGACACGCTTGGAGTCACAGTAAGAATTTTAATTTTATCACCAACCCAATAACCAAACAGTAGTTCTGAAACGAGGTATCATCTTTTGTGTATGTGCATACTTACAAGTGCATCCTAGTGACACAATTCCAATTTTGCTTAGCAAAGGTTGCCGAACTAATTTTTCTTTAACGTTGCTGATGATTAACCATTTCGACTAAACACAATAACCCACAACAATTAAATATGAAACATTTTTTAAATTGTGTAATCTTTCCTAAAATTATTTTTATGCAATGCAATTAATATTTTCTCGTGTACATTTTTAAAAAAGTATTTATTTAAGATCATCATCTCCTTCATCTTTGATTTGTTTCACTTTGAATTTTATTCATCTTTATTTCTTTGAGAATAATAAGTCTATAGTCTGAAATAAATGAAAATAAACGAAATTATTTAACTAAAATTATTTTTCATAAATTCATAATAATTTAATAAAATATTAAATATTTAATAACTGTTTTTTAAATATTTTTATAAATTTAGTAAATTTTTAATTTTTATTAGTACAATTTTAGAAACTTCTTAAGTTATTGTTTTAATAATAGTTACTTTTATAGTTAGGTCAAGATTTGTTTTGTGCAGATATATTAAAATATTTTAAATCAACCTTATTATATATTTATTATGGCATTATTACCATATTTCATACATCCTCAAATATTGAAAGTATGTGATTTTAACAAATTAGAATGTTTTAACATCGAGAAATATATCTTTGATGATATTCACGAAAATCACGAGTACCTTCAGTCACTTGACCCAAGAGATTGGAAGGAACAGGATCATTATGCAGTCTTGCGTCTCAAAAAAATCCGCATTAATTCATCACAAGAGTTGATTAAGCAGGCCTATCGAAAACAGTTATTAGATCATCATCCAGATAAAGGAAAACAGCGTTTAAGAAAATGTGAAGATGAAAACAATGATTACTTTACATGCATTACTAAAGCTTTCGATTTGTTAAAAGATCCCGTTTCTAGGAGTTCTTATGATAGTGTTGATCCGGAATTCGATGATGATATACCGACATTACGAGACTCTAAAGAAGACTTTTTCAAATATTTTACTCCAGTTTTTCAACGAAATGCTCGCTGGTCGAAAATGCAACCAGTCCCAATGTTAGGAGATGAAACTACATCAATTGCTGATGTTCTTCGCTTTTATGATTTTTGGGATGATTTTAGTTCCTGGAGAGAATTCAGTTATTTAGACAAAGAAAGCAAGTCACAAGCAGACTGTAGGGAAGAAAGACGTTTTATAGATAAAGGAAATAAAGTTGAAAGAAAAAAGAAAAGCTTAGAAGAAAGCAAACGAATTAATAGTCTAGTTATACTAGCTAAAACTAATGATCCTAGAATAATTAAATATAATGCTCAAAGGAAAGCTGAAAAGGAGGAAGAAAAAAGAGCAAAAGCAGATAGGAAATTAGAAGTTAGATTGGCAGCAGAAAAGACTTTGAGAGAAGAAAAAGAAAGATTAGAACAAGAAGAAACAGAACGGCAACAGAAATTAAAAGATGAAATGAATAATTTAAAAAAACAAAAAGATATTCTCAAAAATCGCCAAAAGGCTGAAAAAAGAAAATTGAGAAAACTAGGAGAAACTTATAATTATTTTGTTGGAACTTTGTCAAAATTCAACAATAATTCAGAAAAATCCTTAGATATGCAGAAGGCTGAAATGATGAACCTTATTGAATCTTTATGTTTAAAAATGCAAATCGATGACTTAACACAATTAAATGAAAAATTGGAAAATGCCGCTGAAGAGGATATTGTTGCTATTATTAAAAAAACGGTAAACTTTTATTGATTATTATAAAATTAATGTTAAACATGGTAATGCTGTTGCTAGCTTACCAATGTAATAAATATGTAATAATTTATTAATTAATTATTATGAAATTCATAATGTTGAGAACTGACTGATGTATTTTGATTATTTAACGAAATGTCAAAACTATGGCTGCTATGTTAATCACAATAAATTATTAATAATATTAGATTTTTCTTTATAGAAGATTTTAAATAGTATTCCGCTTGATATATCTAAAAACAAGTGATTATCAATTATAGGATGAAAAACTCAATGAAAAGGTTTTGGATACTTCGAAATCTATTGAAAATAAATCCACAGGAAATAATTCAGAATTATCAGGAATCATTAACAAGTGTGGGGATAAAGAATGGACATTTGAACTCACTCAATTCCTAATCAAGGCTATCAATTGCCACCCGCCAGGTACAAAGCATCGATGGAACACAATTGCAGAGTATATGAATACTCACCATCAGGGCCTTGGAATCAAAGAGAAACAAGTTGTTCAAAGAGCTAAATTATTGAAAAATGACGGTTAGAAATTGCTTTTCAATTATTTCATTAATTAATTAAATCCCAGATTCAGTATTGAAGAAAGAAGCCGCAGCCCACAATTTGGTCACAAAGGCCGACTTGACAATAAATGAGGGCGTAAAAAATGTCAAAATATCCGATGTTTCCCAACCGACTGTCGATTCGAAATCGATCCTGGACAATTGGGGAGCAGAAATCATTGGAAATGGCATTGAAATCGATCCCAAGCAATGATCCGGCACGATGGGACAAAATCAGTGAAATGGTGTCCACGAGGTCAAGAAAGGAATGTATTCTTCGATTTAAAGAATGCGCTGAGAAAATGAAAGCTAAAAAAGCTGCACAATAATGTTGTTTCACTTATTCATATTTAATATATAAATAAATATCCTATTTGTTTTAATATTGTCACTGGCGAAGCAATTTCTTTCAAATACTTTTTTTTAAACATTTAGTCATTAAAGGTTGACTTATTCTGTGTTATCTGAGTTTCCACGCCAAGAATACGAGAGAAATTCCTCTTCGTTTGTTGGTAAATATTTTCAGATGTTCATACTTGGTGAAAAATTTAAGAGGCCAAAAAAGGTTAAAAAGAAAATAAATCTGAGACTTGACACCTTCAGGTTTGAAGGAAAAGCCGACTCATATATATATATATATATATATATATACAGTTAAAAAAATTTGTGTCGTTGTTTTTTTATTTAAATCTTAAGTTTGTAATGTGTTTTGTTGTCTATACAAAAAATGCGAATATGATAGACAATTCATATAATCTGGGTTTATTGTTTACCGTAATAATATTTGATTGCTTTAGCAGTGTCGGAACAAAATCTGACATTAGATAAAATAAAATTCTAATTTTGAAGAATTAGATCGGTACACGAAAAACATAGAATTAAACTCTTAACTGTTTAACCCCTAAATATACGGGCAAACTGAATATGGATTTTTGGATTATCCCGTATATATACGGGCAGGCTTCATATTAAATTTAAATGGAATTCTGCGCTTCTGTTTCGTTTTAGATTATCCCGTATGGATTTGTACGCTATCTGTACAAGCCCAGTATTAATTTCAGCCAATTAGAGTGCCAATGTATGCTTTGCGCTCGTTTGGAAAGTGAGAAAGGCAAAAAAATTCGAAGGGAAACTCGATATCAATGTGACAATTGTAAAGTGTCTCTATGTATAATAGGATGTTTTAAAAATTATCATACTGAACCTAATATAAATGTTGAATAATATTCGAATAAATTTCAAAGAAAATGTGTTTTTATTTGTTTTATATATTCCGATGGAAGTTGCAATATTTTTTATCAAAATTTTGCAAAAATATATATATTTTTTTACCAATAAAGATTTTGATAAAATTCTCTTATCAATTACATAGTTATAACATAGCCTTTCAACGAGAACAATAAAAAATACGATCTTTTTGTTTATAAAGGGTTAAGCCAAGTTGCAATATTTCTTTCTCAAATTTTATGATTTCACGTATATATACGGGTTAAATTTTTTTATATATTTATATTTTTTGAACCATATAAGATTTTGATGAAATTTTCTTATGGATAACATCCTTATAACTTAGTCTTTCATTATTGACAATAAAAATACGACCTTCTTAGAAACGTTTGTCCCGGAGAAATGGGACCGTTAAGAGGTTAAATTGAGCAAGCCATGATGAAAATTCTAAGCAAACAGTTATATATTAAGAAAAAAGAAACAAAATCGAATGAAAACTGCGAAAAATTAATACCAAATCGCCTTTCAAAATGATAAAAATTTGGCAATAAATAAATTTATTTAAAAATAATAAAAATAATTTGTTTTAATATAATAATACACTAACTCACACGCGTAAAAAGTATAAATACTGGCGCTATTTTCCACAATTTTAGTTCTATGCATATGCCAACATATATGTTTGAAATTTCTTGCACGAGAATTATTGGTGAGTGAATTTTATATTTTAACATAGTAGTTCTGTCTTTTTATGGTATTTTACTAAACGTTTTAAATTTTAATTTTAAGTTTTCACATGTTAAGAATTTATTTATACTCTAAAACTCATTTTTTTTGTAAAGGATATTTTCAAAAAACAAAGGGCGAGGTATTATAAAAAATTAAATGAATTTAAGCAAATTTTTATTCATCCTCTATTTTTAAAAAATTGGACTTCGAAACATACGTGGAAATTTTTTGAATCATCTTAATCGCTTGAATTTTCAATTAGCAAACTGTCGAGATCCCCAAACTTCAACTTTCTGACTACTCGAAGCCTTAACTTATTTGTATCTGATTGCTGAATTTCACTTTCTTGAGTTATCCATTCTCTCAGTGTATTTCTATCAATACCAAACATTGTAGCTACTTCTGAGATATTTCATTAAATCGATAATTAGCAATTGCATTTAACTTATGCTTGTTTTTATATTTCTTATTTCCCCTAAATAAATTAAAATAATTAAATTAATTTTTTCTGTTTTAAGTATTTTTCTTTTCATCGACAAAAATAGATAAATGGTCGACTGAGACGACCTATATAACATAAAAACCGCATCAAGAATATTTAAAATCGTTGGAAAACATTAAATAAAACAAAAGGAAAAAATTAACAAGGAAAATAAATTAAACAAAATTAATAAACCTGAAACGCAGGCAGTTGCAAACGAAACATACTATAGAAAGCATTAAAACAAAGAATAAATCACTGAAAAAAGGCACACAATACAGTCATCACCACCTTATCTACGAGATAAGGAGAGCGTGGAAAGCCGATCATTTAGCCGATGTAGGTACCGTGAAAGATTGTACTAAATCTTTAAAATCGTTGATAGCGGAGAAAAATATCCCCTCAAATTAATATTCAACGTAGATGAGGCAGGCTTATTTTGGAAAAGAATGCCTTCCAAAACGTTTATTTCTAAAAAAGAGAATCGATCTCCTGGATTTAAAGCGGCCAAAGATCGGCTTACCTATTCATTAGTTTCTAATACTAAACGCAATTGAAGACATAGAAACAAAGAAAGAATTCAAATTGAGAGAAAGTTAAGTCAATAGAATAAGCCAAAGAACTCATCACAAGAATGGACGAGATCAAGAAAGAATTATCCAGTGAGTAATCATACGCTTCGCTACACACAAAGAACTTTATGAAGAGATAATTCGAAGGTCAACCAAATGAGATTCAAACATCCAGACCAGTTTTTAATACTCCAGATCACATATGTAATTCAAGATATGAATATGCGAGAAGTAGATATAGGACAGTTTCGAATTCAAAAATGTTGGACGTGTCGGGGAAAAGGACACATTCAATCCAAATGTCCAAATGTCAAATGCAACCAGTGGTCGAAAAATAGCTATTTCAAATATCAATGCTGGAATGTTCATGGAAAGATGAAAAATGGGGAAAAATACTATAACAAAATTAATATCTTTGGAAGTCTTTAAAGATAATTTATAAATTTGTTTGATGAATGAATTTAAAGTATTTGATCATTTAAAAATTAATGATTTGTTTTTGAATGACTGTCAATGCATTTTAATTATGAAAGTAATTTAGAATATGGCTTGGGTGATCTTAATAATGAATAAATGAAATCTGCAAATGTACAGCTTGGGAAAAAGTAGTTAACTATCAATCAGGTAGAAAAGGAGAAGAAATATTTATAGTTTCATTGAAGGATTTCAAAAATCGCCATTCGTACATCTTTTTCACTATATATTTCGATAGGATCACTATCATCATCAGGTTACCTACATTCACGACGGATGAATAACTATACTATATTGATAATATATAAACAAATTATAACATCTATAAATTTAAAATTTTTAAAATTTCAAAAATATTTTTATTCCAACTCTAGAAATGAAGCATTTGAAATATTTTTTCCAGTAAAGTAGACAGACTGCCAGAATAAGTATAGTAAAAGGAAACTTTTTAAAATATCCTGCAATAAAAATTGACACTTAATCATCACTCAAATCATGTCTTTTTACTAACTTTTAGTAAATTTTCTTTTACCATAAACTTAATTAAAATAATTACATCAATAA
Source organism: Schmidtea polychroa (assembly GCA_959609185.1). NCBI lineage: Eukaryota > Metazoa > Platyhelminthes > Tricladida > Dugesiidae > Schmidtea > Schmidtea polychroa. The sequence continues at coordinate 261,936 of CAUHTR010007706.1, forward strand.
TGCCAGTACATATGCAACTTTATAATCATGACTAACAATGGTGTTACGTCATGTCCTTTTAATATCTTGTGCTCAAAGCCTTTTACACGTTATCGGTATCAAAGACTGATTGTTTTCTATTAAATGTCCATAAAAATTTCAATTAATTAATCAATATTGAATATGATGGAATTGGCTAATTTACTCTAATTACTGAGAAAATGAACATATTTTTGTCAATTGTTAATTGTTACACAAATTAAATTAACCTACTTTTTCTAGGAGACTTCACATATATCTGACAGGCTCACATTCTGTTATCGTGTTGCGCCTATGGCTATTACTTTTATTGACGATGGTATAAAGAAATTAAATAAAAAGATTGTCGAACACACAGAATTAGGAAGTAGTTGGATATTAAATTGAATAATAGAAGTAAATTTCATAATAACAAAGGTCTCAAATATATTTAGGTTATCAAGATATAGTTATATTTACACATCTAAAGGACTAATAGATAAAAAGGCAATAATTAATGTACAAAATAACTATAATTTATATTTCATATCGTTTCATATCGTTTTTGTTATATTGAAATATGGTGAAATCAAAAAAGATGGAGAAAGAACAACAAAATATTTGCCATATATGATGAAATTAGTATATGACTCTAAAGATAAGCTAATGAAACTATGTGATATCCTAAAATTTGAGAAGGTAGTAGTGGGTTTGGTAATTAATGTGTTCTCCTAAAATTATAAACACTCTCAGTGACATGTCAGTCATTTTTGACTGATAGTGCTTTGCCCTTGCACCACAACAGGTGTTTTACAGGTGAATATGTAATTTCCTTTGTCGTCAGACACATTTAAATAACAATACTCTGTGTCAGGTCGATTTGTTCGACAGAGACTTTTTTAAAATAAACTTTTTCGGGTCAATGTGTCTGACAATAAACATGTTAAAAAGGCCTGTTTTTTCTGTGGCACTGAGAGTGTTAACCGACTTAATAGATAGGGATGATATTTTAATGAAATACCCTTATTTAGATATTATTTATAAAACAAAAGTATCTGGAGGGGATCCGATTTATTTATTATTGATAAAAGGTGAAAATATATATTAACCTATTAGGAGTGTATTTTTCCAACAGAAAATAAAAACAACAGAATAAAAATAAATCAAAAATTATATTAACATTTCAAACATTCTTTCAGGAGTTTACATGAAAGGTCAACTTCATTAACATCAAATCCATTGTTTCTCATTTTTTTACAACAACTTTTTATCAATAGAAATATGGTGAGAATGCTTCTTTCAAAATCTTGAAATTGGTTTTCAATATTGGTTTCATTATCAAGTTTATCAGAAAAAATTCTAAACAAAAATCCTTCTATAAGGTTTTTTAAGCTTTGTACCACGAAATTGATAGTAAGGAATTTATTGTACAACGTGTCCCATTTTTTATCAAACATTTTGCTCTTTCGTTGATTGCTTGTCCAATATTCAGAATAGGAAGAATGATAATTTAATTTCGTGAACTGAAAGAAAAAATTTAAAAAAATCATTCTAACTTGAAAATTGTCGGTGAAAAAATGTAAAGAATTTTTTCTCATATATTCTTTAATTTCCAAGATTGTCACAAATGATTTCAGTACTTTTGCCATTACTTTTATATCCTTTTCAATTATTCTCTTCAACATATCGTAATGATCAAAGTATTTTATTTTGACATATTTTTGTTGATCTTTATTCAACTGAGACTGATCTAATGTAGTACAATTCAAATAGCAATGCAACCATCGTAATTGAAATTTAATGACGCAATTTTCACATAAACCCCTTTTACAATTTATACATTGTCGACCGGTTTCTTTGGTCATTGACGAAGAACAAATAAGACAGAAACGAATCCGCATGTCAAACAACTGGACATAACTTTCAGGGTTCACAAAGTGCATCATGGACAAAATTCTGGCTTTAATTAATAAATTTTGTTTTTCAATAAATTTATGAATTTTATTTAGACTTCTCAAAGATTTAGCAAGATAATCCCGTAAGACATTCGTATAGAAATATCTCCTAAAAAATGATGGAAAACTTCCAAAAAAGTTGTCAAATAAATTTTGTTTAAATAGATAAATCGTTACATATATTTCCGAGTGGCTGACTAGAAATACGCATTCCGCTATATCCAACATTAGATTGGAACAAAAAATTTTCCCTGAGAAATTTTTACTTTTACTAACTTTTGTTTGTATTGTTACAAGATTTACAATTAATTCTTCAATGCGTAAATCCGTCAAAGGGTTACAAAAATTTCCAAAATCATAAGAAAGGTTTTCTAAAATTTCTTCATTTTCTTTAAAATAGTTAATATCATTTTCATGCTCGGATTTGCTGTAGGCAAGGATTAAGTTTTCCAATTTGGACTTGTAAAATGTGTTATAATGTCTTATGAAGTGCTGAGATTTTATCACATTAAAGACCACCTTGTCACAAATGTCTTTTAATGTATCCTTATGCAGTATCGTTATTTTTTCTCGTATATTTTTTGATATTATTTCCAATTGTTCTGTTTCCGTTAATTTGTCGTGAAAAGTTAATGAAAGGACATCGGATCTATCTAAGGGACAAGTAAAATTTTCTGTCAGCCACATTTTTGTGCATTCTATACAAGATGAATGGCCACAATTTTCATAATTTACTGTTTCTTTTAGTTCTAGTAATGAAAAACAAATGATACATTCAGCAGTTGAGTTATTCATTGTGATGATATAAACTGAATATAAACAAATTAGATCGAAAAAAATACTTTTCAATTATTTTCTGGAAAGCGATTGGTTAAAATTAAGTTTTAATTCAATACTAAAACTTTAAATGAAATGATTTTTCAAATTAAAATAATATTTTGCATTTTTCATTATTATGCACGAAGACTATGAAATTGTAAATTTTAAAATAAAATTTTTTTAATAACTGATAAAGTTTGAAAATTAACTAAAAATTGTAATTAATTATTAAAAATAAATTTTTAGAATAGTTAAAAAATTAATTAAAATTTAGGAAATTTATTTAAAATTGAATTTAAAGCGGATTTACATTTTACTCCAAAATGTTTTTACTATAATTTTAGTCGAACTTTTTAATAGTAAAAAATGATTTCAAAAATTAAGAAAATAATACTTTTAGGAAAAATTAATATAAAAAATTGGATTACAATTTTATTTATATTTTTAAAATATTATAAATGACATTTTTTATCAAATTTAAATTTTAGTTTGAGACGTAGTAAATTATATCTAAGGAATGCTACCCAAATTTTGAGAATAAGAAAGTTTTGCATGTATACTTATTTGCCTTTGTATGCGATTTTCTGTGATTAATTCACCGAATTTTAGTATATGGTACACCACGTCGCTGTCTGTAAAACTGCCAATTATGCTTACTTTTACCAGAATAAAATGTGCAAAAACTACAACAATAACTCTACTAGTTGTATAGTAGTTGAATAAATATATGATTTCACTAGTTAAGCATTTTCTGTACTGTTTTATGTATAAATATGTACTGTTTTATGTATAATATAGTACTATAAAAAAATTTTGATGCGGCCCTCGAATTGCTGTTCTTGTTCTAAATTGGTCCTCATAGTGAGTTTAGTTTGAGACCCCTGAGATAAATAATAAAAACCGTAATGTTTAATGATAGAGTTTAAAAATTTTATTTTTACTTAAAATTTAAACAATCGAAAAAGTTAGAATAATTATTATAATGGAAAATAGCGAGAATTTTTATAATTCTTATATTTGGGAATTGTTAAAAATAACATTTAAAAAATGCAATTAAACTGGTTTTCCACATTTAATTTTAAAAAGTTTTTAAATATTGTTATTATTAATTTAATTATCAAATAAATTTAACAAATAAAAAAACTTACATTTTTAAACATTATTAAATAATTAACATAAATACAAAAAATAATTTAAAATTTTCATAATTTGTAAATAAAAATAATTATAACAAATTAAGACTAAAGCATTTTATCGCATTTTTTAATAGCTAAGTGGTGTAAACTCATGTCCGTATTATCCATAAATCTGACTAGGTTCAAGCCTATGAGTCCAAACATCCTTGGTAATGCTACGCAATCGAAATTTCCACGTTTAAGGAATTCTTTACTCCATGCCACAATAATCTTATTGCTGCTAAATTCCATCTTTTAAATATTATTTGGTAAGTTTGTGTTAATTTTTTAACCTCAATTATGTTTACATAAATAGGTAATTCTGCATAACCATTTTTACATAAAGGTATACATCTTTTGGAATAAGAAGGATATAAGTAGGTAGCTATTAGCGCACTGCAGCACGACCATCCGGTGGGTGGGGGTGCCCCCATTAGGAGAAAATGTTGCTGCCGTAGGGTATATTTTTGCTCAAAGATTATGTAATTGCTGACGTACGCTACGCTTATTTTTTTCTGAGATTTTCAATACAAAATCCGACTATACAAAAAAGCATGGATTTTTCTGACAATAGTGATCCTGGGGTTTTCAATACAAAATTCAATTCTCGATGAAAAGCATGGATTTTTCTAAATATTATTAAGATGGGTCTCCTTGATCCTGGATTTTCAATGCAAAAATGGTTCTCAATGAAAAAGAGCATGGTAAATTAAAGATAAATAGGTAAATTAAGGGTCTAAAAATTGAATTAAAGTAAATTATGGGGTTAAATTTTTAAAATAAAGTAATTATTGGTCAAAAATTTTAAAAATTAAAGTAATATTTTAAAAAAGTAAAATAAATTAATAATTTTAAATTTATTATAAAACAGTTTGAATGATAGTCAGCGTATGAGAAATGAAAATTTTAATGAAATAATTTTTAAAGATAATTTAGATGGAAATTTTGCTAATAATAATAATAATAATAATAATAATAATAATAATAATAATAATAATAATAATAATAATAATAATAATAATAATAATAATACACCTAAATCCGAAATATAAAAGTTTCTATAATACTCGTTGGTGTGTGCATCAGTGGATGACTAACCATTTATTAATGTGAAGTTATTTATTTATTCTTCATTTATTCAATTTTATTAATGGTTTTACAAGTAAGTTTTTTTAAATTTAACAATTTAAGGCTTGAATTTTGATTTTATATAATTATGAGATCATTATTCAAGCTCTTAAATATTACTTTTAGCCAACATTTTGATTATAAATTATTTTTAATTAATTTTCAGATTTTTTAGGATTTTATGACATTTTATGAATTTATTTGAAATTATTTCGATATAATGTAAGTCAGCTCATTCATAAGACGAATTTTTGTCATATTTTGTAATTCTATGAAAATATTATTTTTTAATACAAGTTATTAAAATTTGTGTTTTTCGAATTTTTTCCCTGCAAATCCAAAGATGTCGATGGACCTTATTGAATATTTGAAATGCTACCTTTACACAAAGTCGTTTGACAAGAAATATCTGATTTAATTTAAAATATTTTAATTATTTGTAATTAAATGAAAAAATTCTTACATTGTCAGATCTTCACCTTCGCAAAAAGGTAGCGTTTTCAGAGAAATATTAACTTCAAAAATATTTTATAAATAGATCTTACGATGTTTTGTCGTCCTTTTTTCAAAAGCTCAAAGTAGAGTTGTCCGATTCAAAATCTCAAATTTTTCCCCCATGAATTTTTTAATATATTAAAAATAATGATATGTTAACAATATACTTTTAACTTTCGGAATAAAAAACGCTATAATAAATTTGCATGTATTTTTATTATTTTAAACTTTTAACTTTCGGAACATTAAATTTTTACACACATGTAAGTTTGTGTGTTGCTATACTATAATTTTATCGATTTTTTTAAGATTATAGAAACTTTTATAATTCGGATTTAGGTGTAGTAATAATAATAATTCAAACTGGTCAATCCTCAGTTGAAGTGTCACGTCTGTGTGCGATTTCTTCTAAAAAATTGGATTTTTCATGTGTGCGCACACAGGCGCGAACAATGTTGGAATTTTAATTTATGTGATTCGATTTGGAGTTTTGGATTTTTTATATCGATTTTGGAATTTATGATTTATATGAAATTTCGAATTTTTGTTTAAAAAGGTGATAAATGGAAATAGATGATGCATAATTTGTTTTGAGTGGTCATTCGAATGTTGTTTTGTCAGTAGTTTGTGACAATAAATCGAGAGTTGCATTCACTGCTGGAATGGACGATACTTATAATTGCATGGAGTTTAGAAGATAGCAAACAGATTGATAGATACCAAACACTAGCAACTATGTACTTATAACAAACAACTAACCACTAAATACTTAAGCAACTAGGTACTATCTAGGTCATATTTACATTCAGATACTAAGTACTGTTAAGTATTTTTAACTAGGTACTAACAAATAAGTACCAAGTACTTACAACTAAGTACTTACAACAAACAACCTGCTACCATGTACTAACAACCAAAAAACAACTAGCTACTAACAGATTAGTGCCAACAACTATGTACTAACAACCAACGACTGTGAAATTTGCTATAAAACAAATATATATTGGGAGTTTGTGTTTATTGATTTTTGAACACGTGGAGTCTAAGTAACCAACGGTTGATTTTTAGTATCATAAAACCCAACAATATTTTGTATTTCAAAATAAATATTTTACTAACCCGTCTTTCTTTTCATATTTGATAGACCTATATAATCACCAGTGCAACGTTGGTAATCTCAAAATAGTGAGACCTCAACAATATCATTGGCATTACAACAGATGATGCCTTTTCGATAATTGGAAAATAAATAGGAGCTGTTTATTTAATTCTGAGACACATTATGTTTAAAACGCGTCAAATAAAAGTTTAGAATTGACAAATGTTAATGTCAATTCAGATTATTCTGAAATGTTCCTTTGCCATTGCTTTTTACATATAGAAAACATATGTGGACAAGCATATGTGATGTTAGATTTTATAACAGTTGTGAAATTTAAATTTAATAAATTATTTCTCTGACTCCACGCGTACTTTTAGTTGACCCACAGATAACAATTAACACTGGAATCTTTACTGAATATCACAAATATTTTCTCAATGATACAATTGGCTCAACAAGCTAATTACCGATTATACAGTGCTTATTACAACACTATGGTGAAGAATAGCACACGTGAATACTCTTGATTTGACAAATCTCTCACAACTGAGGAGTATAACAATTGGTAATTTAATTGGTTGTTTTCTAATTTGACTTAGATTTTCTCGCCGAACTTTACTCATTTATTAATTGAATAAGCTCCTGCTGCTTATCCATTTATTTCTGCTTTCTTGTCTCGAATTCTCCTTTCAACTTTTCTACTAAACTTCTCTCTTTAAGTTTCTCTGCTTCAATTCTCTTCAGATTCTCCAAATAAATGTTGTCGTATTATCTCAATTATTCTGTCCTTTGTCGCAATATTATGCCTCAAATCTTCTTTCGCAACTTTGTTCCACAATATTCTGACGCAAATGTTCTCTCTTAATCGTTCTGTCGCACTATTTCTCTCTTAACTGTATTGTTTGCTCCTGCTGTACTTCTTCCTTGTATACCTCGTCACTTTGTGGTACTTCAGTTTATCTTTAATTTTCATTTTTTTCCAACATAATTCCCTGCAATAGAGTTATCTTTGAGAGCGGTCAAAATATTTTCTAGTTTTTTCCTTTTTACCGCTCCATCCTGCTTTCTTTTCATTCCCGTTATCTCTGGCAAGCTGTCGAAATAAGTACATTGTTTTTGTTGATTCTGTTTTGTCCTCAAACACATTTAAAATAACTCACTGAAGCATCGTAGATTTCAAGAATACCTTTGCAAAATCGAAACCGAATACAACGGTATTTTTTATTATACCAAAAATTTGATGGCTAAGTCGTAGTAACTGCTTATTGAGATTTTGGAATTTGAGGGAAGAAATTCGAATTTTTATGAATGAAAATGGCGAAAATATATCTCAATTTTACGATCAACAATAACTGAGATTCATGTTTTTATATATATAACAATAAAATTAAATGAATTAAATCAGAAACTAAAGGTGAAAATAAATTAATCACCAAAAATTATCAGAATGTCACAAAACTAATCAAAGCATTCAATGATAGATTTTCATTTATGCAAAAACATGAAGAAATGTTCATTAATTTCCTATCCCGTTTGAAGTAAAGGTTGAAACTGTACCTCTTGATTTACAAATGGAGCTTATAGACATGCAAACAAATATTGCAATGAAAGTCATATTCGAAAGAATACGATATAAGACTAAAAAAGTATATACAGGTAACCCTCCTACACCGCAATAGATAGGTTCCTAAAATATGCCGCGTTGTATGAAAATTTACGCATTTTAAGAATCGCATTGTAACGAAACCGCGTTGTAGAAGTACCGCGTTGTAGGAGGGTTACCTATATTTAAAGGTAAATTTACAAAGTTAAGGAAATTAACAATGTGCATTTGGCACGACGTATCGCTATGAATCATTTTATGCAAAGCTAAAAATCGTAAAATCGAAGTTTCGAAACAGGTTGAATGATGAAAATTTAACTAATGAACTGAGATGTGAGACGTCCAAATGACCAGTCCACACCAAAAAATTATCTTGTTATAAAAATAAATGTTAAGAATATTATATCTTAATTAATTTTAAATATAAAAACTGTCATATTATTTTTAGGTGGTAAAATATTTATGTATCCCTTCAAAGACATGCATTATTTTATTGGGCCACCACTGCTAAAGTGACGAAACAGTTGACAAACCAAAAATATGTAAGGCCACTGGTGAATTTACGACAATTTCGTTAGGGTAGATGAAGACTTTCTATCGACCATCCAGAACTTCAGATGGGTGTCAAGCAGAGACTAATCTCGACAAACTACGCTTACCAGTCTGATCACATCCGCCACAGTATACAGTACCAACATGGTCCGTCAGCATTGGTATACAGGGGTTAGTTTCAATTTTCAAATGATCGACTGACAACGAATCACTTCCTGTATTTCCCCTTAGACATTTCCGCGACCAAATATATCTAATTGAATAAATCTACAATCATATAATTAGATAAAATTTGCTTTGATATCATTGGATAAACTCACATTCATACCATTGGATACTGATAATGAAATAGCTTTATTGGAATGATTAATGCAGAGGTTTCCAAACCAGGACGTGAAAAAAATTTCATAAAGTTTGAAAACCATTGGATTAAAAAACATTCAATTTTTTTATTTATTCCTTATAAAGATATAAATAAAAAATAAAAAATCATAAACACTAAAATATTGTAACAACAATGAATGAAAACAAAAAATAATTTATTAACAAAGTTACTTAAAATATAAATACATAGAAATGTAGAATATGAATGACACAGCCTGGATTAATTCTGATACACAGCCATTTATGTACATAACAATAAATAGGATTCAATAAGGATTTATATCCACCATTCTTTGCCAGCAACATCTGGTTGGTTGGTTTTACCATATCTAATAGCGTTATCTGCTGTATCCATTTCTTTAGCGCCTTTCGCTTCTCTCGTATCATAATCACCTCTTTCAACGGTGAAATTGCGAAAGAAAAATATCAAAAGAATGAGAATAATCAAGAAAATGACAGCCATTATAACTGAAAAATAGCAAAGAATTATATGAAGAAAAACCTCAGTGGAAAACTTCACCGCAACTCACCTCCAACAATGATTCCAGTTTTCTGCCAATCTGGAATATCAGTTGTAATATTGAACGCTGGGATCGGTGGGTAGTTTTTGATTTCAACTATTTCCATTTGAGGCATTATTTCTTCCTGGCCGCAATTGTTTTCCCGAATTCCTGAGGGAGGCAATCAAATTAAATAGGCATTATATAATCATCAAACGAGGAGAATATGTGAATTCAAAATGATCACAACTCACCGGTTCCTTGAAGTCGAACATTCGGAAGTGGTTCATCATTAAATAGCATTTTCAAAGGGAAAATGTTGTTGAATTGTAATCGATAGATACATCCGGTAAATCCCAGCTTGCTATTCTGAGAGAAATTTCTTCCAACATATACATAGGTCGGTTTGTCCAATCTGGCGTCGGAATTTTTAGACAAAATGTCGATAAAGCTTTTTTTGATTATTCGATAATCGTCGACCTGAATAATTAATTAACACTGAATACCGGTATGATTGTGGAACACAGGAATCATTTGACATAATAAACCAGAAGTCCAATTTTATTACCTTATCATTGTTGTTTCATAATTTGAAATAATTAAAATTAATTAAAATAATTTTACAATCTTAAATAAATTTGATTTTTTCATTATCGAATCAAATTAGAAATAATTTATTTATTTTAATTATCCAATTAAATTTGAAATAATTAAAATTAATTAAAATAATTTTATAATATTAATTAATTTGATTTTTTTTATTATCCAATCAAATTAGAAATAATTTATTTATTTTAATTATCCAATTAAATTTGAAATAATTAAAATAATTTTAAATAAATTTGATTTTTTCATTATCCAATCAAATTAGACATAATTTATTTATTTTAATTATCCAATTAAATTTGAAATAATTAAAATTAATTAAAATAATTTTAATTAATTTGATTTTTTTAATATATAATCAAATTAGAAATAATTTTACAATTTTAAATAAATTTGATTATTTCATTATCTAATAAAATTAGAAATAATTAATTTTATTTAATTATCCAAATAGATTTGAAATAAATTTGATTTTTTCATTATCCAATCTAATTAGAAATAATTTATTTTAATTATCCAATTAAATTTGAAATAATTAAAATTAATTAAAATAATTTTACAATTTTAAATGAATATTATTTAATTATCCAATCAAATTTGAAATTTTTTAAATATAAAATTGATTTTTGATCTTTTGTCAAAATTAAAAAATATATGATAAGAATTTTCTAAGCACTTTGGTAGCGAGGTTTAAATCCTATTGTTTAAAATATCTGGCATTTACTAAAATTATGACAGCTGTGATTTCTGAAAGAGGTTTGTTTCACAAAGAGAAAATGCTAGTAAAGTTCTCATTCTAAATATTAAATCTACAACTTCAAGAAAATTCATTGAAGTTGTTAAAGAAATTGCTTCTGAATTAGATATAAATTTATAAAACAGTTTCTTGTCTTCAACAGTTAATTGATAGAGTAGTGTAACTTGAATTAACAGAAATATCTAACAGATATATCCATTCTAATTATCACTTTATTCCAATTTATAACATATTTTTGATAAGGACGTCGAAAGTCATTTTACTATAAATAAAATGAATGTTATGGCCAAGAGATAAAACATTTTTATAATGATTTGTGTAAAGTAATTTGTTTGTTGATAAATGTCATCTATTTATTAAAGATCCCTTTGATAAAGGCAGCATATTGCAATACAATGGATTTCAATTAGTTGAGTTTAGAAATTAACTTTCACAGTTATTAATAGAATCGACAGCCTTATTAACATATTAGAATAATTAATAATATCCAAACTTGAATATTCCAAGTTTGACCCATATCACTTCTCCATGCTTTCAAGGTATGATGCTGGTCATTACATAAATCAACAATATAGTCTGTTGTCACTTCATATCTTGTAAAACCCACATCGAATTCAATAGTTATTCCACCATTATTATTAACCTATGTGAACATGATGAATATTTAAAACATAAAACCAATATCACTTTGATAATGATATATTTTTTATAATCATTACTGCTGACTTGCAACAAAGTTCCTTGTTTATCTTTAGTTTTAAAACCAATTTCAATGTATTCCTCAAGGGTGCTGATTTTTTGATCGGAATAGTCTAACTTAATTTCCACTGCTGATCCATCGATAAATGACGCTCCGACTTCTAGAAAATTTTGGGAATATTATAAATAATTTCTATATTTCACAATATGGTAAAGTAACATAGCCATGTTACAATCAATGAAAACAAATACATAGACCAGGTAAAATTTAATCATCATAAAAGGAAACGAATAATTCATAATAATTAAAGATTTAAAAAATTCTGTATAATGATTTAAAAATTACTTTAAAAATATTTATTAAAAATCAGTAAATATATCGATGTTTTTGATATATTTACTGATTCATAGTCAAGCTTTTTAATAAATACAATGGATAAGAAATCAGTTATTAATATTAAAAAAAAAATTTATAATACTTTAAAAATGTTAATATTTTGCATCAGTTGAAATGAATTTAAATGAAATTAATTATACGTTGATTAATTATTATTCTTTATTTTTTCTTCATTTCCTACTAAAATAATAATAATTTTATTTTATCTAGTATTTTCCGAATATAGTTGGTGTTACCAAGATTGTTAGACAAAAATTCAAATAAATAAGTTAAATTTAATTAAATTAACTTTAATATTTACCACATAGCTGAAATTTAAAATTCGATAGGAAAAAGTTTTTTTTGTATATTCTCGATTAAAATTAGAAATTTTTAAAAAATTTCAAAAAACAAAATTCTTACAAATTGAATTATTGAATT
>CAUHTR010007707.1:0-60974 GCA_959609185.1 Schmidtea polychroa
CTTGACACTGGCAATAAATTCAACACTCTGCTTGGTGTCTATACAATGCTTATTACAACACTCGGTGAGGAATAGCACTTGCATATGACACCGGATTAAAAGATTACAAATTATTGATTGGTTTATCAACTGGGATTTTGAGCTGGTTGTTTTCTTTGACCTTCACAAATTTATTCAAATACTCAAGTAACTTCTTTTGCTTAATTTTCAACTAATTCTTTTCTTCAAATCTTCTCATATAATTATTCTTCACGATTATTTTCTTTACAATTATATTCCACAAATCGTTTCTCCAATAACGTTTCGTTCGACGTTGTCTAATTTTTCTCTAATAATTTTATCTCTCAAATTATCTCTCAAATTGTCTCTCAAATTGTCTCTCAAATCGTCTCTCAAATCGTCTCAATTTTGCGTCACTTTTTGTCTCGCTTTTGTCTAATTTTGTCTTTGCTAGTTTCTCTTTATATAGTTTGCTTATATTGTGGCACTCAAGATAATCAAGTGTTTTTCCACTTTCATTCTCCTGCCTTCTCCAACTGTTCCATTTTTTACGGCTGTCAAGATAGTTTCCCTTTTTCCTTTTTGTTCAATCGTCTTCTCCCGGCAATTACGTTATCACTGACAAGTTGGCGAGATAAGAATATTGTTGTTTTCCTTTTTTCCCGATTTCAAAATTCCATTTCCTTTTTGTACTAATTAATTAGTACTGAGCTTGGTTTATATTTTCTTGTTTAATTTATTTTGTTTCATTCCTCTTTCTCATTTCTTTTTACTTCCGTTTTCTTTTCTGAGTTTCCATATATCGTCCCGTTTGTCATAACGATCTTCCCCAGGTAATTTTATTTATTTATTTATAAATTGTTATTTAGGTATCCTGAACAGTTTTGTTCACAATCGATCTATTTTTGTTTTTAAAATATTATTTATTTTCATTGCAACTCTAGGTCAAAATTTTGATTTCCTAACACAAATTTTTGCCACTGCCTTTATCAATTGTTTCATCAATCCTTCACATAGGTACAACTGATAATCTTTACTATTAATAATAATAATAGTAATAATAATAATAGTAATAATAATAATAGTAAAAATAATAATAATAATAATAATAATAATTATAATAATAATAATAATAATAATAATAATAATAATAATAATAATAATAATAATAATAATAATAATAATAATAATAATATAATAATAATAATAATAATAATAATAATAATAATAATAATAATAATAATAATAATTAATAATAATAATAATAATAATAATAATAATAACAATATTATAACAATGATAATTAAATGTGTCAAATCAGTCATTTTTATATAATTAAAATTATATTTAGACAGTGCCTTTGATGTCATTAGTAGATTTGCCGTCATTAATTAGAGTTTCCTCAGTCTTAGATAATAAAATATTTCTTTATATATTTCTTTAATAAATTATTATGTTATTACTCTACATCCGATTGGGGAGCAATATAAACTGTCAACTTTTAAAAATATTAAAGAAAGTTGAGATGAGTAAAATTGAAAAAAGTAGAAATATAGTCAAAATAAGAAAATATCATGTATAATAATTATTATTTAATAAGGATTATTTTCTTGTAGTCGACATATTTTTCATTTTATTTAATATATACTTCACAGCAAAGGCCTTATCTTACCATTCAATTATTTAATAATAATAATAATAAAAATAATAATAATAATAATAATAATTGTCATTATTATCATAATTTATTATTGTTAATGTTATTCAAATTTTTATTTGTTTTAAAAAATGATTTCTTACTAGAGCGATAAAACAAATACATTCGAATCTATTTGCGTATATTTTGTTGCGTTTGAAACACATTGGAAACCCGTATAAAAATTATTGTACATATCAAATTTTAACTAAATATTAAAAGTTTTTCAAAAGGATATTCAATTCATATATAAGATAATTGTAATATTTACAATGAAACTATAAATTAAAACAATTTTTAAAAACAACCTGCAAACCCTCAACATTCAAAACAAAAGTATTCACAAAATCTTGAATATCAATTTTCGGATCCAATGACCTTATCAACAAAGCTTTACATATCACACATTTCCTATTATTATCAAAACACCATTTTTAATCAAATATCACTTATTGTGTTGGCTAATATCGCAATCATTACATGTAAATTGATAAACAAGATTACAACATAATCTAACAGGAGTTTCAGACATTTAACCACTTGCCGGGCGCGCGCTCAAATATGATTGCAAAAAATGTGTACCATTTCGGGCGAGCGATCACATGTGAGCGCAAACTCATATAGAAAAAATAGTGAAAACAAACTCGGAAAATTAAAAAATATATATTTACGTTATATTTTGATTATATACTATTAATTAATGATTTTAAGTTTTTTTTTGACCGAAAACATGAAAAAAAAATCGCCCGGCAATTGGTTAATAAACATATTGCATACTTTACATGATTTTATAATATAAATTGCCAACTGCATGCGTATTTTCCTATATATCATCCTTCCGAATATGGCAACACCAACACACATTTAGGCTCATCCTCTGTTCAATTTCTGTTGTCAAGTCTGTGTGTACAATAGTTATTTGGCTTGTCTGCTGGGTGCTCACACAGACGCGAGTAGTTAAATGTCTGTTTTATTTATTAATTAGGAATGCTTTTATCTGGAATCGATTCGACGTTGAAATTAGTTTTGTTTTGTTTAAAAAGGCAGTTTTGAAAGTGTTTTTAAAAAATTAGATTTTTTAAGAATTTTGGTTTTTTTGAATTTTCTGATTATGATTGACATGAGTTCAACAGATAGTTATGTTGTTGATGAGGCTCTGTCTAAGATAGATTCTGGAGATGATAACGTAATTTATAAAGGTTATGATTCAGATGTCTAGAAGCTTTGTTCCAGCAATTATTCTTGGTAATGGAAACTGCTGGTATTCATAACTTATAACATCATGATGAAATGCGAAGTGGATATTCATAACGATTTATATACCAATACGGTTTCATCAGGTGGTTCCCCAATATATCCTGCCATTACCGACCCATTGGAAATGTCTCCATTATTGATGACAATTTCTCATCCTCCTTGCATTTACCTCACCATTCATTCTCAAACATGGATCTTTAGGATTCTTAATAAATTTATCAACAGTCTCTTTTATCATCATTAATAATAATGACTTTCAATACCCATTTGTGAAAAGAAAATATTTCCAAAGATTTATGTAAAGCAAGAGCTTGCATGGGATGGATAGCTTGGCTTGCACTGGCTTTGAGATGGCATTGCGAATTGTCAAACCCAGGCCCAAAATGAAAGAAATGTTTCTCTCAATAATTGCTAGGAATATTTGCTATTAAAATCTCAATTTATATAATTGCAAAATAATTTTTATATTTTTTTTATTATTTTTAATTTTATTAATTAATTTTAACTTTTCCCACTGAAATTAATTTATAAAGTAAAATCTTTTCATTGAATTCAGATATTCGGTTCTGGGAAAAAGCTGGGGATTCTCATTCTATTTACAAGCTGTTTGTTAATCATTACTTCCAGTGTCAGCCTGCAATTGTTCTGTTCCATACAGATCTATGAGCCCAACTTTGACAGATTCTCCAATTTCCCCAAGGTATATTTTACAGATTTCCATGAGATAAAGATAAATTTATCAAGAATTTTATTGCTGAAAAATTTCATTTTCATCGAACATTTAGTTCATGTTCCTACAATAAATTCAGGCGTTTCTCCAGATATTTACTTTGGTAACTGAAGAAGGCTGGATAGATGTTATGACAAGGGCGATGAATCGACGCAAAGAAAATACCGAACGATTGGGCTCAAAAATTGTTTTCCACCTTTTCCGCAATTTACTTCCTCTTGATCAACCTAATATTTTCCTTTGTAAGAATGCTTGAGCACGTACCGAATACGCATGTAAATTTTATTCACCACGGTTTGGATGCACATTTTTGTTTTGGGATAACATGCTATTTATCATGTAATAACAATAACAATAACAATAACAACAATAACAATAGCAATAACAACAATAACAATAGCAATAACAACAATAACAATAACAATAACAATAATAATAATAATAATAATAATAATAATAATAATAATAATAATAATAATAATAATAATAATAATAATAATAATAATAATAATAATAATAATAATATTATAAAAACATTTTTTCAATTTTCACCTCTGATTTCTTTTTAATTGACATTGTAATTATTGTAATTTTTTGGGTATGAATCAATGAAGATATAAAAAAACATCAATATCTTTAATGATTCATAGTCAGAAAATTTCTAATAAATACAACTACAATAATAATATTAATAATAATAAATGTAATAATAATAATAATAATAATAATAATAATAATAATAATAATAATAATAATAATAAAATATTAAATTAAATTAATTAATTTATATTGGGATAATTATTCATTTAAAAAGCCCTGAAAATACATTTTATTATTCAATTCTCTAAAATTTGCATTTCAAATTTTTAGATTTAGTAAAATATTATCAAAACTGGTAAATCATCATTTTAATGTTACATGGGAAAGAAACCCAGGGGACCACAATGACTTAGCTTTACTATAGTATCACTCCCTTATGTTACATGACTCATACATCCTCTTAGGTTTTTGTTGAACTTTTAGTGGATTTTCCTGTAGTAATGGAGATTGGGAGTAACCAAATTAGATCTTGTAAAACGGATTAACATAAGGTATTTATTTGGATACTCTTCGATAAGCAGAATCACATAATAGTATTACTAATACAAGCGTACAAAACATTTAGTTTTTGATTAAAATCAAAAGGACAGGGGCCAACAATTTGTCTGTATTCTCGAAGAATACCTCTCTGATGACAGTTACTTGATCATTTAATTTTTTGTTTTCATATTTTCACCGTCATTTTATATCCATCTTGTTCTTAATCTTTGTCTATTAAACAACGATTCAGGAATTTTATTATCTACAATTAAACCAACGAATCCCCTCCATTTCCAATGATGGACACTGAAGACTAGCAAATAGAAATACTCTTAGTTTAAGACTTTCTAGAATATAAAATGAATGACACTTACCTGCCAGACCTGTTATATTTGGGAATGAACTCTGCAGTAAATGCTGGTCAATGTTTTCTTAAAATGAATGGCGGTTGGTAGTATTATATAAAAACGACAAGATTTCCAAGACCTTTTGAAAGGGTTTGCAAGAAATTAAGTTACCTAGTCAAGGCTCCAATAAAATAGTTTGTCAAGACCTGGAGCTGGGATATTTCAGACAGAGAATAACATATTTTGTTAATGATAGCATGAAAATTATTTAATAGAAAATTTGGAATATTTTCAGGCCTTTATGTCAATGTTCCAAATCTTGACCCAGAAAGGATGGGTGATTGTAATGCATGATACAATGGATATGGCTAAACATCACGGTTTGAATGCTTTAGTTGCAATCTATTTTGTATTTTACCACCTTTTCGTTACATTGGTAAGTTTCATGAAAATATTCATTGAATAATTTTATAACTACATCTAATACCGCATAATAAATATATATATAAATTACAGTAAACTGGCAGATCTCCTCTGCCGTCACGGTAACAAGTGCACCACGATGCGTTTATTACTATGCCGCTGAGTATGGGAGATATCCTTTCTCTTTGGTATATAAATAATAAATTAATATATTATTTCTCATAATTATTACATACTAAACAAGTAAATGACAAAATAAACCTTTACTGGAAATTATTTATTAAATAACAAATATCATAATGTGAGCAAATTTTAATAAAAGGTTTTAAATAATAAACTTATAATAAAATAACATTAATAATGAATACAAAATATATAATATAAAAACGAAATGGAAATTTAATAATTTTCATATTAATATTTGAGATCAAAATAATATTGTTTTATAGTTTTACAAATATTAATATGAAAATTATTGATTTAAACATAAGATCAAAGGTGAAACCAAAAGATAAATATCTAAAATGAAATTGATAATTAAATATAATATTGCGGTTTGTTATGTTACATTAAATATTTATTTATTTATTTATTTATAGTCTAAAATTTTTCATTAAATACATTATTCGCATCAAAAGTCTTAATTTGTCACTTTATTGTTTTAAATAATAACAATAATAATAATATTAATAATAATAATAATAATAATAATAATAATAATAATAATAATAATAATAATAATAATAATAATAATAATAACAATAATAATAATAATAATAATAATAATAATAATAATAATAATAATAATAATAATAATAATAATAATAATAATAACAATAATAATAATAATAATAATAATAATAATAATAACAATAATAATAATAATAATAATAATAATAATAATAATAATAATAATAATAATAATAATAATAATAAGAATAAGAATAAGAATAATAATAATAATAATAATAATAATAATAATAATAATAATAATAATAATAATAATAATAATAATAATAAGAATAATAATAATAATAACAATATTAATAATAATAATAATAATAATAATAATAATAATAATAATAATAATAATAATAATAATAATAATAATAACAATATTAATAATAATAATAATAATAATAATAATAATAATAATAATAATAATAATAATAATAATAATAATAATAATAATAATAATAATAATAATAATAATAATAATAATAATAATAATAATAATAATAATAATAATAATAATAATAATAATAATAATAATAATAATAATAATAATAATAATAATAATAATAATAATAATAATAATAATAATAATAATAATAATAATAATAATAATAATAATAATAATAATAATAATAATAATAATGGCAGATAGTGCTGAGCCTGTTTGTTGCTGTTATTCTTGACAATCTTGAATTGGAGGAAGATATTAAAAAATTAAAACAAGTAACGTATTCTCCATAAATTATTCTCATTTACTGAAACATTGCGCAAAATAGTTAAAATTGCGAGAAATGAGTGCAGAAACCCAGCAGAAATTGCCCATGAGGTTGCGAATATTTGAAAAATTCCCGTAAGCAAAACTGAGCTTGCATAGCTCTTCTAACTGCCGTTTAGAAACCGACCGCAGATGATAAAGCCTGCTCGACTCCTTTCTGATTTCCTAATTCCTAAAATCAGAGACAGCTTCATGAGGCAATTCGCCCAACTGCCAACTCTTGAAGAGGAAAACGAAAGCGATGAAATGATTGCAGCTGCCGTTTCAGGCGTCGGGGTATCCAGTTTGCCTCGGGCGTTGAGCATTGAAATTAAAAGGCAAATAAGAGGATTAAAAGGAAACGATAAACTTAATGCCATCATTTATTTAATTAAGTAATTAAATGAATTAACAACTCAATTTAATAAGTTTGTATTAGCGAATCCAATAAAACAAGAATGATTGAGCAACCTATTATATACCCAACACGATCTTTGCTCTCTACGCAACATCAAATTAGAACAGAAAGGCGGTTCGTTCTATTAAATGATCATTTCACATTTAATTCCATTCGACCTAGGAACCTCAGGAACAGGTTGGCAGCCACCACCATGTCTATAAATCAGAAACCACGACTAAATGGGGAAATTAGGAACATGGATTTCCAAACTAACAGAAAAAATGAAGAAGCAAATCATTTTGATATAAAGATCCTTCAACAAAAAGCTGAGCAGGCAGAAATTAAAAGGTATATATTTTATATAGTAATGTTTTACAAAGGGGTCAATACTGTCTTGCACGGGTAAGGAACCATGAAGGGTCAGTAATTACAATTATGTTACAAATAAGGTCATTGAACCAATATGATACGTGGCACTCACATTCAACCGTTGCAAGATATCTTTGACAGTGATTCAACATTATTCCTTCAGAATTTGCAAACGTAAATTTCAAAAGGAATACCAGCATTTTCATCATCAAACATTGACTGGCGACCATGTATAAACTGGCTAATCCAATCAAAAAATGCGGTAGGATAGTGGCATATATATTGCCATAATTTGTCTGCAACTGATTCCATATTCCAGAGAATTTAATCATAATTTAATACTCAATAGGATGTAGCATGACTTGACAAATAAATTGAAAATGTATGCCCTACACTGCTGTTCAGGTGAATATTAAAACAAACTATATTTTTGTAACCATATATAATATATTGTGAGTTAAAGTTCTATTATATTTTATGGGGTACTTGAGGTGCTTATTGAACACATTAAGTGCATAATAACTTTATTATAATTGCAGTATCCAAGACCTACACAACATCATATGTAATTATTCCACAGATGACATACTATTTTTTTGACTTTCATCTTAACTTTGGTAAATTAGGTTGTTCATAACCCTATTATAACTCGATCTGCCATTTTGGATTTTCAATGTTTATCTGTAAATTCTTTTACCTTATCCACAACTGGTCAACTATTTTAAATGTTAGACTAGATTAATAAACATTAATGATCCATTGAACATTTCACTGCTTATTTATTCACATTAATCAAAGAACACCATTTTTACATATATTTCGGCAGCTAGACCATTCAATAAAAATGATTATACTTATAGATTTATCTGTAATTACATAATCAATATGATTTACTAATCCTAGTAATTAATTAGGTATAGGGGATTATAACTAATACAAGGGATTATAACTAATACAGGGGATTATAACTAATACAGGGGATTATAACTAATACAAGGGATTATAACTAATACAAGGGATTATAACTAATACAAGGGATTATAACTAATACAAGGGATTATAACTAATACAAGGGATTATAACTAATACAAGGGATTATAACTAATACAAGGGATTATAACTAATACAAGGGATTATAAAATAATAAATTGAAATATCATAAAAATTAGAAAAATATCGTATTTATTAAAAAGCTTGACTATGAATCAGTAAATATATCGATTTATTTTTGATATTCGCGAATTTTTAAAATATTAGGATAAATATTAAGAAAACATCAAAAAATTTAAAAGAAGTAATTAAATAGCTATAAAAATTCAACAGGTAAACTTTCCGTTTTTAATAGATTACATTTGCAGTTAATGTCGTTGGGAGTTTTTCCCTGGACATCATGGGGTAAATTATTATTATTATTTTATAATCCCCTCTAGTTATAATCCTCTGTATTAGTTATAATCCCCTATATTCATAAATTATCAATACTCACAAAATGTATGTAGATTTTGTACATTTATTGCAGAATTAAATGATTTTATCATCAAGGCTTCACGGGTGATAAATTTGCATTATTTGATTAGTGCCTGACAATGACAGTTGAGTTATCGAAAAATATT
Organism: Schmidtea polychroa; assembly: GCA_959609185.1. Classification (NCBI taxonomy): domain Eukaryota; kingdom Metazoa; phylum Platyhelminthes; order Tricladida; family Dugesiidae; genus Schmidtea; species Schmidtea polychroa. The sequence goes on from CAUHTR010007707.1 coordinate 9,405, forward strand.
GCAAAAATATATTTGAAAGACGTCATTCTTTTAATTATTTAAATTTATTATTTAGTTTCATGAAAATGAAGGGAAAAATTATTATTTTATTTGTTTCGCAGATTTCCCAACATATCATTATTACGTTTGCCCCATGTTCACAAGGTTCCCTCTTGGTCATTGCATGGATTTTGTAAGTTTTCAACCAAATTATTCATATAAATTTCAGAAATCAACAAGTGGACGACCTCCGGGAAAATCATCCTTATTTCGACAAGCCACTATTCACCATAGGTCGGGAAAGTCAGTTCCGGCAATTGTGCCGAATGCTAGTCGAAGCCCAGTACAAGCCAGATATCAATTCTGAAAATCCGGAAAAACAAACATTTTATAAATTACAGTACTTTTTATAATTCAAAGTTTGTTTTAATTTCCGATTTGTAGAAAGTTTTTTGGTCTCGTAACATATTTGGATTGGGTAATGATCATTGTGACCACGGGATCTTGTATTTCTATGGCGTTTGAAACTCCAAGTGCTCGAGTCATGAATACTACCAATCTTAAGGTTGAAATTCTTTTAGTCTCATCAATTCTTCGATAAAAGGGATTTGAAATCCTTATTGAAAAATGACATAAACTGAATACAGAATAATTATGTTGACATACCTAAAATGATTATTAAAATAAACAAAATGGGTGTAAAAGGGTATAAAATAAAGAGTATGTTGTTCCAGAATTCTGACAAGTAGAGCGAGAGGAAGATATAAAAAAATGACAAAAAAACAAAATCAAGATAAAATTTCCATATCTTAACACCTTGTTCGCGAAAACGGATAAATCACAAGGGAAGTCGAAGATAAAGATGAAGGCAGAATCGAATAGGAAGATTATTTGCACACATACATTACTACATACATTCCTACATACATTCCTACATACATTCCTACATACATTCCTACATACATTCCTACATACATTCCTACATACATTCCTACATACATTCCTACATACATTCCTACACACATTGCCACACACATTCATACACACATTAACATACAGCCATTTTGGTCATTTATCTGTACTCGACTATATTATTAATTTTGATTTCTCCTAAATATTAATTAATTTAAATTAAAATTATTTCAGATTGCGGAATACATATTTTTTGTTGCAATGACCATAGAAATGGCTCTGAAGGTGTTGGCAAATGGTTTCATATTCACCCCTAAAGCAGTTGTTAGAGATTTCGGAGGAGTTCTGGATTTCTTTATCTATATTGTAAATGAAATTATTAGTAAGTATGGTAATGAGCTTGGAATTCTAGATCTGCATCATTTTCGTGGCCTATATGATCAGGGTGGATACCATTCGGTCGGGATCTGGGAAGCAAGTTTTGATGATACTAAGATGTTTGAGGCCATTGAGAATATTTTGTCTTGTTCCTCATATGAGGCGGGTTGTATTTGAGTTAGTTAGAGGTTTTAGGGAAATATTAATGGTGAGGCATTTATTGTTTATTTATTTCTCTTTATAAATTTTCCTATAAGAACGATCACTCGTTTCATTCCTCGGGTTCAATAACCATTTACTGAGACCGAGCAATATTGATACTTTTTATACACTAGAAGGTTTTACGGTGTAGGGTTACATATTTGCATAATACTTATTGATGAAATCTTTTCTTTGCCACTGATCCTTGCAGTATAGCATCAACTACAACTTTGATTTGGGGGAACTTGTTCAATTTGTATAACTTCTGTGGGAACTTCTGATACGTTGGTGGAGATAGTGAAATAATGTTGAAAAGAGGAAAAAGTGAAGAATTAGGATATGTAAAAAAACATTTATTTAATTTTTTTTATTTAAAATGCAACTACTTATAAATTCTAAGTAGGTAGTTAGTAGCTTCTAACTAATTTTTTTGCAACTACAGGAATACCTCGAACAGTACGGTTAATTGGTTCTGGAATTTAGCCGTACTATTTGAAACCGGACTATTCGAGGCATTCTGGCGCTAATAAATTTACGTCTTAGATAATAGTCGCTCCATGTTAACCATTCAAGGGCTTCTAATTCTGGTTACCACTTTTGACAAATATGACGCCGTCGCTATACCTTGCGACTTGTATTGATCTTTATTTTTCACAATTTTCCGAACTGACGCCTCGTTCATTCCCCTTTCTTTTCCTACTTTAGCAAACGAATCCCCTTCCTCATGAAGTTTAATAACGCTAAGCTTCTGTTCTTAAGTGAGCCATTTGCGTTTTTTGGTTGTGGAGTCACTTTTACACTTTGTTCTGCCACTCATTTTATTTTTTAAATTAAAATCTAAATATATAAAAGTCAGCATACTCTACAATTAAAAATATAAAACCAACAATTTTGATCTATTATCGCGCGATCGTGAATGTAACCGTAGTGAATTTCTTTACGGTTTATTTATTCAATTTTTTATTAAAACTACAAACCAGAAATTAAACGTAACAAAACAAATTATTAAACACTTGCCGTATGATTTTATAATAACGAATAAATTCTAAAAAATTAATTTAAAAAAACTTTTTTAAATTTCGAAAATTTTATTTAATCATTTTATAAACAATCATATTTTGAAAATTTCAAAACGTACTATAGAGAAACCGTACTGATCGAAACCGTACTATGCGAGGTATTCCTGTAATTGCAACTAATTTTTTTTGCTTTTCCATTACGTCATTGTTGGAAGGAGCTACTAATTTTTATTAACTACATACTGTCCTATTATGTTAATGAGTTTTATAAAATAATTACTGGCACAGGAGGACAAAATGTTATTGAATCCTCCCTGACGATGGCATATCCCTTGCTTGGCATTGAATGATATGACAGTTAATCTGTCAAGATTTAGTCAAGGGAATACACAAGAGACAATAATTTCGATGTCATCTAACAGAGCTGTGATTAAGTAATAAATCAATCAATTTTTACAATCATTAACTTTTTGTGAAATATTTTTTATAAACATTTCGCTATTTTGAATATAAAATTTTACAATTTCCTTTTTATTTCCGAATCGGTTTTTTATATTTTTAAATTATTTTTAATTTTTAATTATTTTAAAGTTTGAGTCACATTTCGCAAACTAGTAAAACGTTCCGCATCAGTAATTACTAAATTTCTTATTCAGGTCTCGGTGTTGCTTGTGGTCTTCATGTTCACCTTTGCGGTTTATGGAGTTCATATTTTCGGAGGCAAACTGGCCATTTGCAATGATCTAACCAAGAAAACCAAGGTAAGAATTAGCAATTTATTAAATAAATTGAACCAGGATTTGTTTTAAAGAAAGAAATGCAAAATATTTTATAGTTGATACGTAACAGTGTAATCTTACTAAATTCCCAGATTTAGTGGCCATCGAAGCAGGGTGGTTAGTATGATACTCTGAGCGTACCGCGTCGATACCCTTCATATATGTTATTTAACCATCGGATATACCTAGTAGTGACGTAATCACATTCACTCTCACGCAATCCCGGATTTACGATTACACAAGCACCATTTTTACATAGCATTTATTTTTACATCACCAAACATGATATTACGAAAAAAAAAAAAAAAAAAAAAAAAAAATCAAATTTTATTTTATTCAATTGTAGCTGGCCACTTGGCCTAAGGAGAGATTGATTCTCGTCCTTCGTAGTCTCTAGCTTTTATTTCGATATTCTTGGGATGTCGGCATATGGATGCCCGCATCATTCACATAAATGTGGTTTCAGGTGGATATGTTCTCAGTCCTTAAGGTTGTAGTATAGATAAACTGATTGTAAATAAGGTTATGCTTTGGTGTACATATATATAGATATTGATATAGATATTTTGTAGCAGGTCTCAGGTGATGACAACGGATTTGTATTAGAGTGGAGTAATTGGACCGGACTGTGTTGAGATTCTCAGGTCGTTCTTATATGGCTAATCTTCTTTGAGGGATCGGTTAGCTGTTGGGGTCATGGGTTCCGGAGTTTGATCGCAGGTTGTTCAGTGATGTGGTAGATATTTGTGGGTGTCGGCCATTTGCAGGGAGCACAGGATCGGAGAGGATATTAGTGTGTTCCGGAATTTGATCATAGGAGTGATTCAGTTGTGATTGAGTCTCTTTGATCTTAAGTAAATGTAAATGTTGGAGCAGGAAGGCTCCCTTGCGAGGTTTATAGCGATAATAGCTACTTATTATAGTATACATTAAAAGGAGTTAGTGAGGGTTGGGGTAATAATAGTAATATTGGAGTAATAGTAATAATAGTAGTAATAATAGTAGCAATAATAGTAGTGATAATATAGTATTAATGATTATAATATTGATATGAACAACTAAAAAGGCCACCAAATAGGCAGAACCCCTACAAGGGTTCCTACATTAACCCATTCGGTGATTGACAATTACAATTAGTACCGTAGTAATAAATAACGATATATATAATAATAATAATAATAATAATAATAATAATAATAATAGTAATAATAATAATAATAATAATAATAATAGTAATAATAATAATAATAATAATAATAATAATAATAATAATAATAATAATAATAATAATAATAATAATAATAATAATAATAATAATAATAATAATAATAATAATAATAATAATAATAATAATAATAATAATAATAATAATAATAATAATAATAATAATAATAATAATATAATAATAATAATAATAATAATAATAATATAATAATAATAATAATAATAATAATAATAATAATAATAATAATAATAATAATAATAATAATAATAATAATAATAATAATAATAAGAATAATAAGAATAAGAATAACAATAATAATAATAACAATAACAATAGTAATAATAATAAAAACAACAATAATAACAATAATAATAATAATATTAATAGTAATAATAGTAATAGGTAGTTAGTTATTTATTTATTAGTTGGTTATAGCAAGTTAGTTATTTGTAATTATTTAGTTATAGGTATTGTAAGGTTAATCCAAAGGAGGGTAGGCTGCTTTAGTTGTGGATATAGTTATATAGTATTGTTTAGTGGTTTAAAAGAAAATTTATTTATGAGCTATTTATAGTATAACGATAATGTACAATATATAATATGGTAATGCTTTGTATAGGTAGGTATATATAATATTAGAGGATTAATCCTTAAGGGTATGTTCTCTAAGTATGTGGTAGCTACTCACCACTGCGGCTGTGCAGGCTTTCTGTGACAGTCCTTTAATTTCAGATTTAGAGAGTCCTATTTTCCTAAGTATCTGGTCATTGTTAGAGTCCCAGGAGCCAAGGGTGCCAACTACAAGTGCGGAGATGGTGGTTTTTACTTTATGTGCCTTTTCAATTTGGATAGCCAGGTTGGCATATTTTGCATAGTTATCATTGGTCACCCTTTTAAAGTTTTCTCTCTGTTCATAGGGAACTTTGATATCTAGGATGTGGTTATTGTTGTTCCTCATGGATCTTATAATGAGGTCAGGTTTGAGCAGAGTGGGTATGCCAAGAGGAGTTATTTCGATGTCTAAGTAGAAGTTTAGGTTAAGGAGAAATTCACTGACGGCATCTAAGACCCGGGAGTGTTTGTTTCTACGCGCGTTTATCTTTGCTGGACAGTGGTTAAAGATATGTGCTTGGGTTTCAGGGTGTGAGTTACATTGTCTACATTGTATAGATTTTTTGGATTTAAGTCTATGGGGCGTAAAGTTTAGTTCTAGAAGGTTGTTACGTGCTCTGATAAGGAAGAAGAATTGGGCATCAGTCAGAATATCGGTTTTTATGAGGTAGCCAGCTGTGGTGCTATTACAAATAGATTTTGCAATATGTCCCTGGTGCGTTAGGAGGGTCCATTTTTCAGCGTGTATGAGGCTAATAATGGAATGAATTTCAGAGGAGATAGTGTTCACATTGTCATTTTGGAAGTAATTTATCCTGTCTTTGTATCGGATTTCGAGCTGATATAAGTTGTCTAGTAGGAGGATTTTAGCATGAATTCCATATTTCCGACGGAGTAGGTCAGCAGATTTTTTAAATTTTAGAAATATTGAGCGGTGCTGGAATGATTTTGAGGTATTGCCATTAATCCAGGAGAGAGCTGCTTCAAGATTGCCCTGGCCTCTTGCTAATGTAAGTTCTGAGAGGATAAGATTGCGGAAAGATGTATCTGTAGAGTTTAGTGCACGAGAGAGGTGTACAATGCCTTGAATTATATATTCATCAATGGCTGAGGTGAGACCCATCCCACCCATTTTTATCGAGGCATAGAGAAAGTTGTTATTTATTTGGAGTAACCGATCTCCGAGAGCTATTTTTATTAGTTTTCTGATCTTATTGTCAAAGCCTTTTTGTGGGTTCCTATCTTTTATGATGTTGTTTTTATGGGATTCAAGAATGTTGTGGAGTATTTCACAGTTGCGGAAAGGGAAGATAAGACGTGAGTGGATAAAGATTTTAAAGGCATTAATTTTCTGGGATGGGTGAAGGTGTGATTTGAGGATTTTCTCAGTGTCCTTGAGAGCACATTCAAGTGTTTCATCAATATTGTGTCGTTTCTTGAGGGAGAAGTCAACCCCAAGGTATCTGTAGAAGTTTGAGTCATCTACCTTAGGAATGATCTCGTCATAAAGTTTTATGGGGTGGTAACTTGAGTTATGGTTAAGATGGAAGTAGCCAGATTTAGAGGGTTTAAATTTGAGGTTGGCTAGTGAAGCAAGGCGGATAGTTTCAAGTAGAGCAGAGTTAATTGAGGGGTAAGAGTCAGATATAAGTACTATGTCGTCAGCGTATGCAAGGATACCTATATTCATTTCTCCTAGGATAAAGGGGTGAGAGATTAGGATGTTTTTAATAATGAAGTCTATTGAAAGACAGAAGAGAGTCATAGACAATACTAATAAGTGGTCACCATTTTCATTTTTTGCCTTAATGAATTAGTTGATTTATTATGTAATGAATGTTAACAAGAGCGATAATAATTGGGGGAAATGAATGATCGAGAGTTGATGAGGGCTGTGAGAGTTAGGAAATCCGAGGGGACAGTTGGCTATATGAGTTGGTCAAACAAGAGTTTTAAACTGGGCGATTTATTTCAATAAATATTTTATTATTATTATTATTATTATTATTATTATTATTATTATTATTATTATTATTATTATTATTATTATTATTATTATTATTATTATTATTATTATTATTATTATTATTATTATTATTATTATTATTATTATTTATTATTATTATTATTATTATTATTATTATTATTATTATTATTATTATTATTTATTATTATTATTATTATTATTATTATTATTATTATTATTATTATTATTATTATTATTATTATTATTATTATTATTATCATTATTATTACCATTATTAATTAACCTTTTAGAAAGATTGTGTTGGAGTTTTTAATCGAAAAATTTCAGTTACAAAATTAAAATTAAGTGGAGATTCTCCATCGTTTCTTGTTCCAAGAGTTTGGGCAAATCCTCGGAATTTCAATTTCGACAACATCGGAAACGCCATGTTGACATTATTTGAAGTGTTATCCTTGGAAGGTTGGGTTGAGATACGAGATGTCATCAAAGCTCGCGTTGGACGGGTAAATTCAATTAAATTTTATTGTTAGAATATTAATTTATCTATAATTAATTTTGAATATGCAAAACCAAAATTTCAGTGATCTTTGGACCATCCATTCCATTTCTAACATTAGAATAATGTCTTTCCCTCATTTCTTATAGGACTTTTCTTAATCTGGTGTAAGAGTGAAGCTCTTCCTACAAGTGAAAGCTAAGTGAACCTGAATTTATCGTATCTGATCACCGACTCGAATCCTGATATATATATATATATCAAATAAAATATTAAATATATATAGATATTGCTGTTAATATAAAAAGCTTAATATAAAAAGCTAACTTTATGTTTCTAAACATTTCATAATCATTATCATAGCTGGCCCTAATGGCTATGGCGCCATGATGTAATGATTGTTTCTGTGCCTTTAATGAATTTATTGACACAATATATTTCCATTACCAACTGTAAGCAAGTAATAAGAAAATATTTATACATTGCATTTATAGTAGATATTATATTAATCTATTTAGCCATAAATAATTTAAATAATAAAGAATAATTATGATAAATTTCTTTTTCTTGTTTTCATGGGGAAGCAAATAATAATAATAATAATAATAATAATAATAATAATAATAATAATAAAGTGTTCCGCAAAGTAATTCCGACGTCCCGTTTCAAAGCATCCGTTACTTACCGAGTGGAGCCGGTGTTAGGTTCGATGGGTAGGTACTGGATCTAACATAATCGTAAATCTGACTCCACAAATATTAGTTATAATATGTGTAGGTAGTTTGTATATAGATAACAAATATGCTTTTAAATATTTATTTAAAACCAAATATTTTACCAAAAATTATTGAATTACAATTAATAAAACTGGCTGCACGCTACAGAACAGAAAAGGTTATACAAACCGCCCAAAAGATTACTTCTAAGGATCAAGGCTGGCCCTAAATGCGCCAACAGCCCGATATAGGTGATAAGAACAAGATAAGGGATTAACCAAATTTTATCCGCGATAATGTCAATCCAGAATCTGCAAATATTAGCAAGATTTTGATTTGTCACGAGGTAATTTCCGAGATGTAATGGCTTTAAGCCCCAATTGGTTAATGAAACCCAAATAAGAAAATAACAAAATTCCGGTAAATTTAGAATCGATAAGATCGCTATTGTTTCAACAAATTCTACAATTAGAGTGCTTGAGAATTCTGCTCTGGTGTGCCTTGGCGCTTTTCGTTTTCTGAGCTTGTCTAAATTTTAGGTCTAACTTGACTGTCTATTGTTCGTCCCTCAACTAGAATTTGTATCGCTATATATACTTTATTTTTAGTAATTATTTAATTACTAAATATACCTATACCTATTTAAAAAAATAATATTTTTATTTATTTTCTAAATGTAGTAATTTTTATATTATAAGACAACGCCAATCAAACATTCTTTTCACGATATATTTCCACAGTTTTCATCAGGTGGAATATAATAACTATATAAATTAAGGATTTTAAACAAATTTATTTATTTAAAATTTTTTTTATTATTTAATAAAAATATTTCATTTTTTAAAAATCATAATTAAAATTACATATTATTTTTTAAAATATTTTATTAATGAATTAATTTAACAAACAACAATCAATACATACAAACATTTAAAACACAAGTATTCATTGTATTCTGCACATTAATTTTCGGATTCAATGACTTTATCAACAACGCCTCACAAATCACACGTTCACAATAATTATCGAAATTTTTTAATAAAATTTTAAAATCAGACATACCTATTTTAATCTTACAGCCCTTATTGTGCTCACTAATGTGGTAATTTTTAATTTTTAATTACTATTTTTATTTATTTTCTAAATGTAGTAATTTAAATTCTATTTTTAGTAATTATTAAATATTCATTAAAATATTATTTAATTAATTAAATTTAAAATGAAATGCTAATTTAGAAACAAGATTACCCACATTTGATACTGTTTCCATGACTTTTGAGATGACCTTTGCTAATTAATTAATTAATAAAAATATTTAATTAAATATAATTAAATAAAAATATATTTAGCCAAATGTATTTTATATGATGATATTTCATTTATTTTCATTTTGACAAAAAATCAAAAATTATATCAATGGAACACAAATTTTTGGAATTGTCTTTATCAATAAATGTATTTTAATTTTGATATATTCTAAATATTAATTAATCTTGTTTATTAAAAATATTTATTACCCAATGATGTCTTTTAAAAATGTTTTTAACGTTTATTATCCCCTTTCAAAATAAACCGTTCATATATACTAATACTAAATTTAAATAAAATGTAGAAAGTTATGCTATGAACGAAGGTTTAGTCAAAGTCTCTTGACAGAATAATTAGGAATGACCTATAAAGGTGTTAATATCATCCCTTAATTCACAGCCTGGCCGACCAAGCTGTAGAAGCATCACAAAATGGTCAACCTTAAACATTATTATTGCTATTTATTGTGAAATTGACTAAAAAGGAAAAATAAAATGCAAAAACATATTTAATAATATTCTAAAAGACTGATAAAAGAAGTGAAAGAAATATCATAAATAATACAGACAAAATATATGCTGACAATCCTTTATCCTTTCCAACATTGATCGATTATTTTCTTTTTCATTTCACATTATCGGTAATCAATAATTCCCAATAAATAATACAAAAATTAAATATTTTAATTATATATTAAAAAAATATTATTTTTGATATTTGAATAAATAGAATGACAGGAAAACAAGTAAAATAAACAAAACTAGCCAAATAGTTTAGGAATTGATGGCTTTTTGTCGTTGGAGCAAGAAAGGCCCTAATTGTACTGTATAAATATTCATTAATCACAAATTTTCTCATTAATCTTATCGCGTTATAATAGTCCTCCTATTCTTGATGATTGGGAAACCTTTTGTTTGTTTTGCTTGCATTCTTATGATAAAGTGTAACGCCAACGGGAATATTGAATGCGGATCAAGAGCTCTCAATAGGAACCTAATATACTTCATTACAGTGAATGAATCGTGTTACACTCCAACAGCTATATCGGCTCAATCAACGATCATTTCTAAAGGGAAGATTTATGAGAAAATAAGCAACACCTTGACTTTGTTACGAATTGTCAATGGCTCTTTCGTTTACCCCCCTGACTTTCTATCAAAAATCATCAATCCGTCACCGCATGGAGTGAAAGACTATGAAAATAATTACTCAGAAAATTACAGGAGCATCATCCTTGATGAATGGAGTACTCTACGACCAACCGCTATGAACGTTACGATCAGAGATGTTCATAATATGATTGTTAGTTGGCTGGTATTTGCAGTGCATAGTGATGACAGCATCCTTTCGTGGTTCCATCTAAACAATTTAAAAGATTCATTTCCTTGGGATATTTTTACATTGAAATCTTCAATGTATAGTAATTTTGATATTATTGGCACGAAAGAACTACATAGATCATTTTATATACATTCTACGGCAGGTGGATGCCAACTTGATGTTGGCGTTCTGATGGTAATAGAGGGAGCCCCTACATGTGTTTACAAACTCTCATGGCTATCCAATGTATTCACATATCCACAAATACTATTTTCAGTTAGAAATGGCCAACCTGGAAAATATATGAAATACGCTGAATCCGGCAGGTCTTTAGAAATCATTGGAACATACCAATCTAATATCGCAATTTACGCTTGAATGGTTTTCAATCTAATGATTGTCCAGATTTTAGGATTTAGTTGAATAAGTTCCAGCATTTATGTCTTGAATCTTTAGTTAAATGTTTTGTGCATATAATAAAGAAAGTTAAAAGTGTTTGTTTAAAAGAAATACTAATGATACTAATAATCAATAATAATAATAATAATAATAATAATAATAATAATAATAATAATAATAATAATAATCAATAATAATAATAATAATAATAATAATAATAATAATAATAATAATAATAATAATAATAATAATAATAATAATAATAATCAATAATAATAATAATAATAATAATAATAATAATAACAATAATAATAATAATAATCAAAAATAATAATAATAATAATAATAATTATAATAATAATAATAATAATAATAAAATAATAATAATAATAATAATAATAATAATAATAATAATAATATTAATAATAATAATCAATAATAATAATAATAATAATAATAATAATAATAATAATAATAATAATAATAATAATAATAAAGTATAAAATGATGATTGCTTGGTAGCAGCATTTATTATTTATGATAATTTATGATTTATTTATGATAATTTAAGCCTTTTGCTGCAAATAATGTATTTAATGAAAGAATTTTCGACTATACGATAGTCCTTGTAATAATAATAATAATAATAATAATAATAATTAATTTTCATCATTTTAATTGCCTATAAATCGAAATTAAAATTAAACAAAATGTAAAATGTAAAATAAAAATTTATAAATTTAAAATTTCTGCAAGATATTCAAAGGTTGTCTCTGTCAAAAATAGCCATATAAATAACATTTTATAGAGTCGATATCTATATATTGTATATATCCACTGCTATTTTAATTCCTAAATCTAATAAATTGAGGGATCCGTCCTTTTCCGTTTATTTTATTTCCAATATAAGCTCTATATTTGTCACATTAGATATATGAAATGTTTCTTTGTTTTCTATTTGGATGGTGGTCATGATAACAGTATCAACCTATCTTGCTTAGAAGCCACCGGATTGTAGGTTCCTGAGTGCCTCTGTTTAACTTCAATAACTTTAAAGAACTTAGAGACACTGTGCTTCCGATTCATATAGTTCACATGTCTAGGGCATTGAAAAATGTAGAAGTGATATTCTTTTGTAAATAAATGAATGGTTTTAAAAAGATCCTCAACAGGGTTTGATCCAAACTATAAAGCCTGAGTAGATATGTCAGATATTCGACTGTAATAACATAACCAATTAATCTAGAAACATTAAAATAATGAGCAAGAAATGTATGATCAGAGTTGATCAAAAATAAAAATAAAAGGAAGATTATAAGAATTTTTTTGACATTTCAACAAGTGCATTTTCATTTCCATAAACCCTTTTATCAACACAAAGTCTAGCACAACTAAATAATTTTTATCTCTTTCCTTTTAAAGCTATTATAACAATTTATAATCTCTTTAAAAAGACAGTGCCGAAAATCCGTGTTAAATATAAAACAAAATATTGATTGAAAACCTAAAAAGGTGAAGATAACTGAAAGCGAAAATTGTTCTACTGACATTTTGATGCGCAATTAAAACAAACTAAAATTTGTCAATTAACACCAGATAAAAGTTGTTATGCTTAACAATTTTATTGATCTACTATCACCTGACAGGAAATATAAACACGATTCCTTCTCAATTAATATTTACATTAACAATATTGTCAACATTTCTAGTTCCTAGCAATAAATATGAACTGGGTAAATTTGTATAACTTATTGCGATTTTGTTTTAATAAATTAATATTTTGTTTATTACAGATAAATGTGATCTACATTCATTTATTCGTCTTTATCGGATGTTTAATTGGGCTCACTTTGTTTGTTGGCGTCGTCATTGCAAATTACAGTGAAAATAAAGTAAATTTGTTTGAATAAATTCCTGAAACTTTACAATAATGATTCAAGGGTACCGCATTATTGACTGTAGATCAACGTCGATGGCTGGATTTAAAGGGCAGAATCAAATTGACTCAGCCGCTGCACATTCCACCGAGACCAAGTTAGTATATATTTATTTGTATTCAATGTCCTAATTGAGCTACCTTTCATGTATTTCATTGCTATTTTCTTAAATCCCTGACAAAAGTTTCTTTCCCTCTTAAAAACGTTTTTGCTTCTTTTCACAGCAAGCTTTTCAGATTGAGAAGTGCAGTTCATTACTGCCATTTTTTATCACATTACCCTTTCTATTGAAAGTAAATGTAAGAATTTTACCATACATCTGACATAAAAAGCTGAGATTGTCTTACAAACTGTAGACAAGCTCTATAAAGGGGGTTGCAATCCATCAGGAGGGAATTTCTGTAATTTTCATAATATCATTTTGTATAAAATTTCACTATTTCATTTGGAAATTTAATCAACCTTCAGAAATGCGACAGGATTCGGCACACAACCGCACCGACAACAACGCCATCAACGAGAACTCATTCGACAATAGAGTCATTAAAATGCGGTGCTGGGTCTACGATTTGACGCAACACATTTATTTCAAACGCGTAAGCGCAATCATGGTTCTCATTAATTGCATATTTCTATATTTTCCTGTAATTGTTCATTTTAATATTATTGTTGTGCTTATTTATGTATTAGTGGAATAATGACGAAGAATACGGTATAAAGCGTAGCAAAATTTTAGCCTCCTTCAATGTAACATGGACATTTATCTTTTGTATCGAATGTGCATTGAAAATAACGGCTCTCTCATTTATTGGATATTGGCAATCCAAAAGAAACATCTACGATATGGTGGTCACACTTCTAAGTTTAATCTGGGTCTTCGTTCATCTAAGTGTTCAGGACCATCATGTAATCTTTATTTTATTTTCACTTATATTGCAACTATTATCATTTAATATTTCATTTATTTTCATTATGAATACAAATCACAAATTTGATCATCACTGTTTGGTTCTGTTAGTTGTTGTCGCGTCTGTGTGCGCGTTGCCGAGGTTTAGGCTGATTAGGTTACTGTGTGCGCACACAGGCGCGAGATTCTCGAAATTAGTTCGATTATCTCGAATTTTGGCTTTTTATTGTTTTTGAAAATTTGTTTATCGCTTCAATTTTGGAATGTTTGTGGTCAGATTCGATTTTGCTTGGTTAATGTTCTCTTGGAAGTGATTTATTTTATGGTTAATTCAAATTGTGGTTCCAAAATTTAAATAAAGTTTTCTAGTGGAATTTTGTTATTTATTTTATATTTGAATAATACGAAAAAGAAAAATGGAAAAAGATATTACTGTCCCAGTAATTGATAATGGATCGGGAATTTGCAAAGCTGATCGAGTTTCAATGACAATTTATCATGTTTTTCGGAGGACTATGTGCACATTCAAAGCCAACATTATTCAGAAAGCATATCATAATTATTATATGTGCTCATGTTTATTTGAAATGACTCAGAGGTATCTTTGGAACGGATTTGGCAGAATATTCGATAACAATTTATCAATCAAGTAGGAAAGAAATTTAAATTGCTTATTCAAATAATTGTTTATCAATCCTTGATGCAATACCACATAAATACCTGTCAATTCCGTACTCAAATTCTTGATCATTGTCAATTGAAAGAATTAAGTAATAGAAGTGCACAAAATATGAGATTTGTGAGTAGTATATTTGCATTGGGGTATTTGGGATACTGCATGGTAGACCAATGTACAAAATGATTTAAATATTTTTTCAATAATTTCCATATAAAAATTATTGAATTTAAAAAAGGTCAAAGGTGAAACCAGAAAATAAATATTTTAAATATTTTTGCTTTGGATGTCATTTAAAAAAATAGAATTTTTAATTTCAGTGCAAGTGATGTTTTGTTTTAAATAATTTGATTGATTTAATTGTTATATTATTAAATTTAATAAAAACGTTTGCTAGAATTTAAAATTTAAAATTGTTTAATTGAGTGTTTCAAAATAAACTTATTTTTTTTAAATATAAGTTTTTAAAATTAATTATTTGATTTATGATTTTTTAAGGTTTTCATAATTTGTTTGAATGATGATGATAGTGAACCTGTCGAAATATATAGTGTAATTTATATTCGATTCGCGTTGTTTTATATTTAAATCAGTGCCATATTTATTTTTAATTTATTATTATCTCAATATGTTATTATTTACTTATTAAATAAAAGATATTTAAATTAATTCTCGTTAATCTCTGTTCCTCCTACACCTAAATTATTAATGAATTAAATAAGGAAAAGAAAGTATAGAAAAAATCATATATAATGGCTTTGTAATAAAAGGTGGGACAAAACAGAGTAATAATTGAAGGAAGGAACTTTAATATGTAAAAGATATTTTTGATGAATAAAAATGTAATAATATTTTATCTTCACTGTTGAATTTATTTTAATTTCCATTATTTTCATTTTTAGACTATCGATCAGCATTTTGTTTTATCGATTAGAAAACAAACGCTAAAGTAAAGAAAATTTTAACCTTGACAAACCAAATTCTAATGCTCACTATTTACAATAAGTCGGTATTATTTCTGGCACAAAGCGTTCTGATTGGCTGGCGGAAATCATGACTCATCGGATAGAGAATGACTCATCGGTCATTTTAATGTGTATAAGTCATCATTTTTTTCGAAAATATTTCTAAATATTAACAAAGACACCCCCGGAGTACGACTATTTAAATTATGACTCATATTTTTCAAAAATTCGCCTAAGACATCTGAACAAAGAGCATGACTCATACTTTTTTTCAAATTTTTTTCTTACCCCTCATTTTTATAGGGTGACTCATACTTTTTACAAAAGTTAATGACATACATAATTAAAAAATACAAATATTCTAAACTTGATCTAATTATTTTGCAATCATATTATTTAAACAAATCTCTACTAGAAAATATTTTTTAATATAGAAAAGTATAAATAGTGAATAAACAGACATCCTCACCAACGTTCCCTCTAAGCTGCGCGCGTGCGCGCGCGCGCAGCACCTCCAACTCCCAGCGCAGTATATTTAATTCAACCGTTTCATGGCAGTTGTTCCTAGTAAAAAGCACACGGAAATTGTCGATGTAAATGGACCACCAGCAGCGAAGACCGGTTATCTACTTAGTTTTCAACATAGTCGCTACAGTTATAGAATACAGTGTCGTTTTAAAACTCTTAGAACCACGTTATAGCATTTTGACGCTCATTTGTATTTAAAGGCTGCTCAGCGCAGCTGACTTTGCGTGCACTGCTGCTTATGGCTTAGAGGGAACATTGATCCTCACAATCATTTATTAAATTCTCAATTATTTTAATTAATTTATTTAATTACAATCTCACAATGTCACCACGTTCAAAATTTAAAAAATGAAATTTAAATATCACCTTATTTTTATATTTTTTCAGTGAAAAATAAATGTTTTGCGCTCCCATTAAACAAATATGCCCCTCCCTCCCATAGTTTTAGTAGCCACGACAAAAAAGAGTATATAAAACCTTCATTATAAAGGGGTTTCCTTCAAGGTTATGACATATACAACTTAAACAGAAGCCGTTAGCACTAACTGCGCTGATATCAGGCCACTCTGACAGTTAATACATTATACCATTCATTTGATACCTTCTTAATAAATTTCTGATGGACGGGATGAAATAGGTAAAACATAGAAAAAACATGGGAAAACTATTTTCCCGCATAATTATTCCCCGTGAATTTATATTCTGGAAGTGGATTGCAAATTAAATTTTCCCAATAGCAAGGATGAAATTTCACCTGCTCATTGACATTACACGAGATTCTCCTTGCCAAATTGCCTTTTATCTTTGATGTCCTCGATAGATGATTGAATGTGAATGAAATATTGTGTGACAGAATTCATGTCATTCGGTAGCATTTGGCTTTTATAGAGCTCAGAACTCCCTTATTAATTTGCTTGACGAGCTGGGAATTATTCGCCCGTAACAAATTCCTATGAATGAGATTAAGAAAATTTGACGATATTTTGCTAATTTTCATGATATCTCTTGGTAAATTACCAACACAAAACGATTTTTTACTATTTCCATACGAAGATTCTTGAATTAATGAAAGATCTCAAGACCATAATTAATAGTAATAAATGCATCCATCCTTGGCTTATGACAACATGATAAGCAGAAAAATGGGAGCAGTACTCAATGAATGCACAAATCTGCCTTAGTGGCATACAGTTAGAAATATGAGAATTGAATCTGCTATACACAAATAAAATATTAATCATATTCATATGACATATGAGTAAGCTGTAAACCAATCAGATGAGACAGATTAACGTGCCCAATTAACGTGCCCAATTACTCACAAATTATTATATTTAATTATTCACATGAACCTGACTACATTTCAATTAATTTAACTACTTAAAATTTAATTAAAAATCTTATTTAAAATTTAACTTTAAAAAGCATTGACAAATTGTACTAAAATTTAATTAAATAAAAAATATATTTTTTAAAATATTTATTGAAAATTGAGTTTTAGAGTTGACAAGTGAAGAGTATAAACCAAGCCTAATATCCAAAAAATACGGAGTATTAAGTAATATTAATAAGGGCGTCACAAGGATAGGGTGTTAAATAGTTTTTATAAAATTACTGCATGTGATAACGTAACGATGCACTTCTTATATAATAGTTGACCTCTGATCTCTATGTCATAATTAACCGTTGACCGCTGACATCATAATTAACATTTGATCCTTAACTAAAAGAACCTAAATTTAAATTTCATATTTTAATTATTAGCTAAAACAGATGTTAATTATTAAAATATTATCCTTTCTTTAATATTTGATTTTTAAATTTAATTTTTAATTCACGCTTTAAAATATTTTACTTTTAAACTTAGTTATCCTGTAGAGAATACAATTCTGCCAATAAACTTTTATTTAGAAAAGATTTTTTTATAAGCTCTTATTATTACTATTACGATTATTATTATTATTATTATTATTATTATTATTATTATTATTATTATTATTATTATTATTATTATTATTATTATTATTATTATTATTATTATTATTATTATTATTATTATTATTATTATTATTATTATTATTATTATTATTATTATTATTATTATTATTATTATTATTATTATTATTATTATTATTGTTATTATTATTATTATTATTATTATTATTATTATTATTATTATTATTATTAATATTAATATTATTATTATTATTATTATTATTATTATTATTATTATTAAAATTTTTTAAATCTTTTTTTTTTAATTTTTTAAACATGAAATCTTTATTTGAGGAAAAGATCAAAATGTTAAAGATTTATAATTATTTAATACATTAACATTATAAATTAAAAGTTTAAAAGTGTAAAATTTCACGTCCTATATCCCCAGCGGAATTTGCAGTCGGGAAAATGTTAGAATGATAAATTTCCCTGAAAAAATGTCCCAAATTTTATCAATTTATCTGGATCTCAAATCTACTGAAAAATAAATTTTTGTCCTAATTCTAATTTTCACTGCCAAAATATATTTCAACAACACAGAAAAAAAGTAAAATAAATCATTGCCAAGCTTTTATTCAATTATTTATTTTGTCCATCTTTTGCACGGTCATTTTCGTTTCTAGAATTCGGCTATTTTGAAGGGTAATAAATAATCCGATCGCGCATTTCTAGGCAATTATCAGCTGTGGTGGCCATACTAATATGCTTAGTTAAATCAGTCATTTCAAAAAAATTAATTAAAATTAATTATACAAATTTCAAAATATCCAATTACAATTCTATTTCAGAACTTCAACATAAACATTTATTTAATTGAAGTACTGGAGCAACATTGAATTAGAACTATAATATAGATCCGGACAAAAGGCCGACATAGACAAAAGCCCAACAGATGAGTTAAAATGCACAACATCAGGAGAAATATTCTTGTTACGCGAGACTAACAATGATAACGATAAACTATTATTATTTTTTTGTGATAATGGGTAATGGATGCTAGTGCGCGGTATCTGGTAGTGCGCGGTATCTGCTAGTGCGCGGTTTCTGGTAGTGCTCGGTATCTGGTAGTGCGCGTTATCTGATAGTGCGCGTTATCTGGTAGTGCGCGGTATCTGGTAGTGCGCGGTATCTGGTAGTGCGCGTTATCTGGTAGTGCGCGTTATCTGATAGTGCGCGTTATCTGGTAGTGCGCGGTATCTGCTAGTGCGCGTTATCTGGTAGTGCGCGGTATCTGGTAGTACGCGTCATCTGGTAGTGTGACGTATAATCGAAAAATATATAATAATAAAATAATCGAAAAAAATATATTGATAAAAAAATGAAAATTTTAATTTTAATCGCAAAATTATTGATAAATTAATAAACTTATAAAATTAAATTAAAAAAAAATTACAAAAAATGGTTTTCGATTTGGTAAATTTGTCAGAAAAAATTCACTTTGAACTGTGAAATTTATTCAACTTTGTTTAAATTGATAAAAATAATTTGTTTGATTGGTGATTTTTAATTTTCTATAAATAAACAGCAAAGAAATTTATTGACGAGGAAACATAGCTCGTTAAATTTGATTTATAAATATAATTTCGCCTAGTTCAAATCGAGTTAAATTGTTTTAATGCATTCGTTTTATTAATTATCTTAAAGCTCTCGCTAAATTTATTACTTTGTTTACTTTGGATCTGGAAATCAATTATTAAAACAATAAAATTTTCGAAATTATTTTTTGTTGATTATTTTCATTATAGGAAATTTTATCAAATATTATAATAATATCAGATTTTAACCGGGTTAAATTATTATCAATAATAATTTAGTTATTTAAAGAATACATTTGTTTTAATATTAACCGTATTGTAATAGAATTTGAATTTAAAAGAAAATTGTCTTATTTATTATTTAATATCAACTTTAGAAAAATATAATTGTAGCGCCTATATATCTTTTTTTAATATTCAATGAAAAAAATAATCAGTGACGAAATTGGAAATATATATATATATATATATATATATATATATATATATATATATATATAAGATTTAGATATTAAAACATTGTTGAGTTCAATTTTGTTTTAATAACATAAATTAATAAAAAAAAGCAAACTTATTTCAAAACCAAACAAAAAATAAGATGGCAGCAACAAATGATTCAACAATCAACTTACAACAGAATTTTATTTTGAATAAAATCTTATTCAATGTGGATTTTATTATTTTCATAATTTTCCGATTATCAGCTTTCTGTGAGCGTAGCTCCCTCACGACAATAATATTTATCAAAATAAATTTTTGCCTTATTTCCAGTTTATTAATAAATTTTTCATTAATTATTATATATATATACCCTATTCTCTTACCTTTGAACATTTATATTTTCATTGCAGTAATTTGTATAAAAATTCATCTAAACTAAAATTGTAAATAAATTATATTCGAAATTAAATGAAAAACACTATTAATTGAAATATTAATGCTGTGAAGGTCATTGTAATAGATGAGGAATTTTCTTATATTAATGTGACCTTGACTTTTAATAATGTTTATTATTTATTTAATAGTGTTTTTGTTTAATTTGATCATGCAAATTTTGTTATGAAAAAAATTATTAACAATTATTAAAATGTTTATATATATATATATATATTTAATAATAGTTAAAATATTATTAAATATTAGAAAATATAACTGATTTAATTGAACCAGTAAATTTAGTATGTCCCTTCACAGAATATAAATTTACTGATCCTGGTTCAGGAATAAGTTCTAAATATATGGCAGTTTGTTTTCCAAGTCTTCTCAAGTTTGGCTTGCTTCTAAATAAATCCAGTAAAATTCTAACAAGGTTATATGCAAACAAAATAATATAAAATAATTTCCTAAAAAATCAACATCGACCTGACCATATTGAGACTGAATATCTTCTATTTGAGATAAAAACAATTGGCAAAAATGGCATTGGGAAATATTGAAAATTATCCCCATCAGCTGCAGACGAGACATTCGATATTTTTATAACGATTTTTTTTCATATTTTCCAACTCAAATAATTGGTATTGCAAAAAATATTTACATTTTAATCATTAATACTTTGTAAAATGTTGAGTTTTTAAATAAATAAACATTAAAGTCGGTCTTTCTGACTCCACGTGTTCTGTATGAACTATTAGACAAACAATACTCAACGAATATTTGTATTCAAATTCGTATAATCTACAATTTACAAAACGCCAAATATCGCAATATAATGCCTATTCTGATTATTCAATAAGTCTCCCTGTCACTGCTTTGATTATGCACGTTCTGAAACAATAATCACCTCTTTACTCCTTTGAATTATTTTCCTTTCCGTTAATTCCATCTTTTGACTTTAATTTTCCCTTTTTAGTCCTACTGTCGATTTCTTCGTCCCTACCTGAAGCAAAATACCGGTTGCTTCTGAGTTTGAGCTTTCTTATATAGTTGAAATAATCGCATTGATTAATGGCATATCGACTAGATTGTCTCCGTTTGATTAGCTTTGCCTCGCGGCCTTTTCATCTTTTCTCCTTCGAAAGAAATAATTAATTGTACCACCCATGTGATGATATTTTTTACACTTTCCCATTACTCATGCAGTCATGTTTACTTAACTCGGGTTTTCCTTAATTAATTAACGATTTTCCTTTTTTGTATTTCTCCTGCATTTTGAGCTTCATAAATTTGGCTAGCGAAATTATTAAAGCAATTTAATGTGATCTGTCTATGATGTAAATACTTATACAATTTTGATTTCCTTCTTGTATCTTTTAGAGTTCCCGCGTAATGAGCAACAATTTTGGATGGATGACCGTTCTTTTACGATTCTTCTCCATAGCGGGAAAGCATGTAAGTTGGAATCACTTTTAAGCTTTCAATATTAACTTTTTCCAGGTAACTCTGAAGATGTTGATGCAAACAGTTCTCATGTCTATGTTTAAATCCCTTTTTGTCATAATAGCTATGTTTCTTCTAATGCTTGTCTATGCATTAGCAGGGATCATTTTATTCGGCAGTGTCAAATATGGAGAAAACTTAGGGAGACATGCAAATTTCCACAACACCTTCCGTTCAATAGCCTTACTTTTCCGAATTGTAACAGGAGAAGATTGGAATAAAATCATGCATGATTGCATGGTCCAGCCACCATTTTGCACTTACCGGGAAAACTTCTGGCAATCAGATTGTGGCAATTTCCAAGCATCTTTGATATACTTCTGCTCCTTTTATATAATGATAACTTATATTATGTTGAATGTATTAGTCGGTTAGATTTTTATATTGCTACTAATAAAATAATATTATTAAAATATAAACCAATAAGAAATACAATTCTCGTCAGCGAGAATGCGAGATTGTCCTTCCAATTATTTGCGAACATACGCTGCAGGATTAAACACAAACATATTTTTACATAGTTTTACATTTGTTTTTTAATTATTTTAACATTAAGTAATTAATTAGAGTAATTAATTATAAAGTTGCAATATTGTAGAACCTTCATATGTCCCATTAACATGTTTGCAATATGGCCAAACCCTTGTAAATTTGACCACAAAGTCAAACTATTTACAGAGATACCCTTTCACTCCTAAGTAGGTCACTAATGATAAACTTATTCATTTAGCTATTATAATGGAAAACTTCTCCTTATTTTATTCAAACGATGAAGATGCGATAATTAGCTACAACGATATCAGGAACTTCCAGCAGGCCTGGAATTCAATTGACGTCAACAGAAAGGTAAAGCCATTTCTAAAGATTCGTTAAAAATAATTTACCAAATAGGGATTCATCAAAGCGTTTTATGTTCGGTTCTTGTTGCGATTAATTCCGAAGGATCGGGTGGGGTTTGACTTCACCAAGAAAAAGGATCAACAGTTATTCAAAGAGATGTGCTATGAAGTGGAACTTTTGAGAGGTGGCAAGGATAAAGAAGTCAGCTTTCATGACGTGTTAACGTGAGTGACTTAGAGTTAATTTTGCAACTAGTAGCAATTGCTTTGTATTAATAATAATGTTTCCAAATCTAACCTTCCTTCCATGTCACCTTTAACCATCTGAGAGTAAACCTAATTTTTAAATATATTAATTAAAATTAAGCAAAAGTTATAATACAATTACTAATAATAAGTAATTTAGGAAGGGCTTGGGGGGTGAAAATATATAAAGATAATATATTGTTGTGAAATTTCATTAAAATTATCATTAGGAAAAGATCAAATGTGACCAAAAAAAATAAAGTATTTTATAGATTGTACTATCTTATCCTGATTCTAAAACTGGTTTCAAATGGATTTTAAAAATGAGATTCGATTTGTGTAAACCATAATACCTAGGTCATAACAATAAGCCATAACACCTAAGCCATAACACCTAAGTCATAACACCTAAGCCATAACACCTAAGCCATAACACCTAAGTCATAACACCTAAGCCATAATACCTAGGCCATAACACCTAAGCCATAACATCAAAGCCATAACATCTAAGCCATAATACCTAGGCCAAAACAGCTAAGCCATAATACCTAAGCCATAACACCTAAGCCATAACACCTAAGCCATAACACCTAAGCCATAACACCTAAGCCATAACACCTACGCCAAGCCTGGCTAACTAGCGGCTCAGCCCAGAATTTCTCCTAGCTCAGAAAAATAACTAAGTGCAATAATTAGAACTCAGATTAGTCATTAAAAATTTGTAAATTTTATGTTTTATCTAACATTTGTCTTATCAAACTTAGAAAATATTTTTTATAATAATATTTACATTTGTATATTTATGAAATTCTCATTCTATTGTAATAAATAGTTGTAAAATGAGCTGCAGGACATATCTGTATTGTTTAGGCCGATATTAGGCCGATATTAGGCCGACAGTAGGCTTGTATATTGCTTGTATATTGCTTGCAAAGCCAGTACCGAAAATTTGTGTTAAAGAGAAAATATTGACCAATCATAACAAAATGAATGAAAATGAAAAATAGGATTGTTACCATATAAATATGAGCTTATATTATCAAATATTTCAACAATTTACATAGGCAATTTAACAGAAAACTCAACTGGAAAACACCATTGAAAAGTTGCGCATTTGTGATGTAAACCTTTGCAAATGAAAATATTTCCCTTTCACTTATTATTCATTATAAACAAAATTTATATTTAGCAGAATAATATTTTGTTTTAATTGACATTTCGATAACAATAAACAATCCATTCAAATGCAAATTTTGGTTTTAATATTTGACCAGCGATAATTTGATAAACAATTTGCCCTGTAATTATCATCTCTAGGGGATTTTATTATTCTTTTCCTTCTTTTATTATTTCTCTACATATTTGTTGTATTTCCCTGACAACTTTATTACTGGATGTCCATGAGGGATTCTCCACAATTTTTCTTTTTCCCATTTATTGCTTGATTGTGGAATATTTTATCATGCTACATTTTCATTTTTGACTTACAATATGATTGATTGAAACAAGAAATTTAATTAAATATTAGTGAGGGTATCCGTTGCAAGACATGGGCAAGATGTACATTTTGCGCCTACCCCCGCCCCCTCCTCCCCTCTCCCATTGGAAACAGGAAATCAGTCAATAGAAAAAAATAATAAATATTATTATCAATCATAAAATGACAATATTCAGTTAAATAAATTTCACCTGCAACCATCACAAGGTCAACAGTGACCAACATTACGAAATTTATTTTTCTCGCCTTCGCGCCTGCAAATTTCTCTATGATTAAATCAAAGTCCATTTTGTCAAGTGTTTCCTTGACTGCTTTCAAAGCTGAAATATCATAGAAGCGTTCTTGTCTCATTGATGCCCTTAGATATGAGGGAATAATACAGGAACGCTCACAACTGGCTATTGATACTACAATTATGAAAGAATTTGCACGAAAGAAAACTACATTCTTTTCTGAGGCACATTGAATCATGTTATTCAAGCGCTTCCCCTCCAAGTCGAAGTCCATGCAGCTACTCTCCATCCCTCCCCCCTCCCTCCCCAACTCCTACACCACTGAAAAGTACATTATTTAAAACTGATATTGTTTTTATGAATATTTTTCTGTTGAATTCAATTTCATTTGAATGTATAAATATTTTCTGTATAAATAACACAAATACGGATTAGCAATATTCTTAAGAAGCTTCACTAAATGTAAACAATCTATATAAATAATAATAATAATAATAATAATAATAATAATAATAATAATAATAATAATAATAATAATAATAATAATAATAATAAATAATAATAATAATAATAATAATAATAATAATAATAATAATAATAATAATAATAATAATAATAATAATAATAATAATAATAATAATAATAATAATAATAATAATAATAATAATAATAATAATAATTAATAATAATAATAATTAATAATAATAATAATAATAATAATAATATAATAATAATAATAATAATAATAATAATAATAATAATAATAATAATAATAATAATAATAATAATAATAATAATAATAATAATAATAATAATAATAATAATAATAATAATAATAATAATAATAATAATAATAATAATAATAATAATAATAATGGATTTCAACAAAATCAAAATGGATAATTAACTCACATTTTACCTCAATATTTGAAATGTAAAAAGAGATCTCCATATCCGGTATCATGAAGAATCCTTGTGATGTTTGAATATATTTATTTGTTTTAACTTTGGTAGCTCTTCTAAACTTGAGACACTCAATTACGCATTACCAACGATCTTATAACAATATAAATATTTTCTTGATTTTGTAATAATATTTTGTTTATTTTTTATTAATCACTTTTCCATTTAGAATGCTTGCATATCGATCTGTCGATATTTCTAAAACTCTTCAACTGGAAGAACTTCTCGCCCGGGAAGAATTGGAATATGCTATCGAAGAGGAAGTCGCACGTCAAACAATCGCTACTTGGATGAAAGGTGCATTTTTAGAAATCGACAGGTATTATTTTTATTATTTATTTATTATTATAATAATTATTTATATTTTCTTATAATTATTATTTATTATTATTATTATTATTATTATTATTATTATTAATATTATTATTATTATTATTATTATTATTATTATTATTAGTATTATTATATTATTATTATTATTATTATTATTATTATTATTATTATTATTATTATTATTATTATTATTATTATTATTATTATTATTATTATTATTATTATTATTATTATTATTATTATTATTATTATTATTATTATTATTATTATTTATGATAGTAATAATCCCGACGATCTGACTATATGCCACTAATAAGTATATGCAAAATCCTTTAAAAATATAAACATTTGTTGCTTATAGTAAATTGAATTTGTAAATGTTATATCTTGGAGAATAGGTAAATAGGAATCTTACATCATCCACGTGTCCATAACTTGATATAACCATGACTAAGTTTATATGAATGAGAATAAAGCAACAAATAAAACGATTGGAAACTTGAAGGGAAGTTACAAAAGGATCATCAAAGACATGGTAAAGTTTAGGAAAAGACCTCAATATTTATATTTAAATCCATAAAAATAAAAGACCTCCGTAAAAGCCTAAAATAAAAAAATATAAAGTTATTGATATTTATTTTCTAGAAGCATGGTGATCTAAAATTCGGTCTTCGTGAGAGCAATGAAATGGTAATTCCGGGCTTTGATGATAAAAAAGATGGCTTAGGATCAGATCGATCAAGAAAGGTGAGCAGTGGAGCGTATCAAAATAAATTTCTCTCGCTTCCAACCCTTGATGGTAGACAAAATTCTAACGATGTCAGTTTACCGTCGAGTGGCATAAGTATTGGTCGGTTAAATGATCATTTAAAAAATCAACCAATGGGATTTAAAAGAAGGCGCTCTGTGAAAAAGAATAGTTCAACCAATCAAACTCTGACCGAAGTCAGTGAAGACGAACTTAACGAAGAACTCAATGATGTCGTTCCAACTCAAGATCCTGATTTAACTCCAAACCAACTGCCGAGTTTAACTGATTCGCATGTTCCAATTGAGAATAGTATTTCAAGTCGAACTGAAAACAAACATCTAACTGAGCTAGTTGATGCGGACTGTCACGAAGTGAAGAGTTGGTGGCATGTTCAAATAAATACAGACAAATCACTTCTTGACAATGAAGACTCTTCTTCTTACACTTCAAATGATGAATAATAGCAAAACATGAATCAAAGAGACTTATGACATTGAAATATTTGATATATATATGTTCAGTTTGTGACACTCAAATACTTTATCCTTTTCATTTTGCAAGAGTATAATAAAGGCCTTTGCAAGCGTGACGGAGGAATTGTAGATGAAATGAATTATATCTCACTTATGGCTCTGTTTGCCTTTTTGTAATAGATATTCTTTCTATTCCTCTTTTGACTTTGTTTTCATTTTTTATAAAGCTTCACTATATTTATATTATTTGTCACTGATGATAACAATAATATTTATTATCATGCTTGGTAAGGTCAACCTCTGACTGACAGAAATTATTATTGCGGCTCCCTTCAATCAGCTCAATTAAAATACAGTAAACTCTCCACATTTGGTACAAAGAATTGTAAAACTAGCCGTAAAGATAGCCTAGGATAAGTTTTCCAACTCTACAGATGGTACGATTTTAGATGTTGAGAGTGAAGAATAGAGTGTACCGTATGAAAGGATATCGTTCTAATTGAAATAAAATGGAAACAAATTGCAAATAAATATTTAAATCAAAATATTAAAGCACCTTCAACCGCCCATGGTGCTTTCATTCGGCCCGCCACGCCATCGAGATTTGTTAATGAATTTATTTACAATTAGATATAATTCACCATGGCCCCCACATCCTAAAGTGGACTCACGGGCCAGGATTTTCGGCGGGCCCCCAAACTATATACCGCTTGATGCTCGATGGGAATTAGGATAAAATAGGGCGGATTAAAAAACATTAATAACATTAAATAATTTATTTAATTTATTTATTAATTTATTTAATTTTTTATAACATTAATAATTTATTAAAAATAAACTACAGTTTTTAGCTTTACATTTTTAAAAAACATAGAATATGGTAGAAACTTACAATAATATCAAAAATTATCTCAAAGTAGATTATATTTTCTAGCTTTTGTCAATGCAAATTTTTAAAATCATTAAAATCAACTTTCTTTGCTAAATCATTTTCGATAGTTAAAATTGCTAGATGATTGAGTCGATCTTGACTAGTTGTGCTTCCTTGCCATGTTTTTAATGAATTTGCCAGCCTGCTGAATGATCTTTCAGATGAAGGAACCGTAACTGGTACGGTACAAAACAGTTTAATGGCGAGCCAGATATTAGCAAATAAACCTTGCAGTTTTTTGTCATAAATTGCATTCAGAATTGTTTCAGTTCCGAAAAACATTAAAAATCACTAGCTGGTAGCATTGGAATAGGCTTCTCTATAAATAAAAAAACATGTTTGTACAAATAAAAGAGAAGTATAACTTCTTTATCTGCATCATCATGTTGATGCATGTTCTGACGAAGTTCAAAGACACCTCCAGCCCGGAACTCGCTTGCTGTCGGATGCAGTGTTTTTAATTGTATTTGCAAATTTGAGCTTTAAATCAAAATACGGTTGAATTTCTTTTTAAATGTATCAATACAGACAAGTGTTTTCCATCGGCAATACGGCGTATATTAATGTCCAAATGAAGATAAATCAACAACACGATGATGAGAGGATTAGCGAAATAATATAATGTGCCTATAGGCTATAGCAAAATGCAGTAATTAATTTTAGTTGATATGTACAAAATAAAAGTCAATATTTAATAAGTTTCTTTCTGTCTTATGTTCATCTCATTTAGCTAACCCGACCTGCCACGGCGGGCCCCTTTAATCCCGGGCCCTAGGGCTAGAGCCTTGTCATACTCCCCATGTGGGGGCCATGTAATTCACCACATGAAATTTCACGCCTTAAATTATTTATTTAATAATTAATATTGTTATTTGTAAATGTAATCCAATAAAATTATGACTTAATATTTCTATTTATTGTTTTTGTTTGAATATTACTCACTAATTGTTTATTGATTATTTATAAACAAAATATAATATTACAATTATTTCTTTATCGTTAGCTAGTTAATTTTAAGAAAGTTTTTTTTACATTTTTGATTATTAAATTTTTTGTTTGCCTTTAATATATCTTTATATGAATATTTATTCAATTACAATTTGTGTTGTTATTTCATATCTTCATTAAATATCAAAATTAAATAAAAATGGCTTGCAATATAATTGTTTTAATATTCAATTCGATAGGCGCAATTTTCGTTGTGGAATAAATATTTGTGGAGAATTTAACTTAGCTTAATTATGCTTAATAGTGAAGATAATGAATGCAATATTATCGCGTTTAATACCGCATATGAAGATAAGCGTCCCAATGTTTTATTACATCACGTCATTATCATTATATATTGAAATTAATCGCCATTTTGGTTATTTAAGATGTTATCACAATTATAATTTTAATTGCCAATATGACATGTTATTTCAATTTATCTCTCATCCCAATTTCTTCTATCAAATGACGGACAATTTGCTCAATTTCACTAAAGTCCACGACTAGGTGCTACAGCAGTGATCCTCTAATACGCGTTGGCGTGTGCATCAGTGAATATGACTCACCGTCTATGAGAAAGTGAAGTTATTTACTTACTCTTTTATTCAATTTTATAAATGGTTTACAAGCCAGTTTTTTAAATTTAAGTAACTTTAAAGGCTTGAATTTTGATTGGATATAATTATGAGATCATTATTCAAGCTCTTAAATATTACCTTTTATGACATTTTATGAAATTATTTGGAATTATTTCAATATATTATATATCTAAATTTTTGCGCCAGTGTTTGAGAATCACTGTGCTAAAGGAAACCGATATATTTTAGAACAACAAGGTATTCAGGGTTTTTTTTCAATATAAGATCCATTGCGGTCCACACATTTCCTTCTATTGCAAGAGTTCCATAAAGGATTTTTGAAGAAAATTGGACTTTGAAATCCGTACAGATTATGTCACTTTGATCCCAAAAAATGTGGTTTTATTTAATAAACCAAAATATAAATTATAAAGTAACCTTCAAAAAGGACATTGACTGATAATTTACTGTTTTTACTGGTTACTCGATTGAGTTCAACAATTTCCTTTGATACCCTCTGTGGTGGTTATAAAATTCTTGATTACAACGAGCCAAAGAAAATATTTATTTTTCAACTACAAACTTTAATTCAAATTTTAATTACCGGCTCTCTAGAATATTTCTTGTAAAACTCAATATTTAAACAAAGAGAAATTACCATTCTAATTTACAATTTACAAAAATAAAAATTAATCACAAAATTTTTCTTACCAACATTTTATAACAATTTCTTTTTAAAAATTCAACAAAATAATTAAAGTAAAATAGTTTTTACAAATAAAATCACATGTAAATAAAAAATAAAAAGCTCTGTTGTCTTCAAAATAAATGAGATAACCTTCAAATAATATTATTATATTATTTCTTGGATCAATAATTGATTTGTGTAGTGGTTGGATAACAAATCTATTCGGGTTCATATTATCGTTAGGATTTATTACATATTTCGCGAATTATAAGCATATGGAATATCTTTGAAAATACGGAACCATTTTAATAGCTTGGCTCAATTGGAGAGATTTTGGGAATTTATATGTTCATGAATTCTAATGCAAGATTCTACACTACTTGGCTGAATTACTTCTGAAACAGAATTACTTTGCTGAACTAAATTTGACTGTGTATTTCCCATAAGAAATTGTGGTGATTGTGAATGGGGAATGGATGAAGGTGTTGATCTATGAGAGCTAACACTAACACTATTAGGAGCCGAATACAGTTGATCTTGATAATAATAACATGGCATCGAATTTGCTTTACTCGTCTCAGATTGATTAATAAAGCTTAATTGATAATAAAAAGTATTAGTCTGATTGCATGAATTTTGATTGACTTTTGGAATGAGATAGAGTAGACTGCGATGTTCCAACTAATGTATAATTATAGGTGATATTTGATTGGCCATAATTGTGTTATAATTGATCCTTATTCGTTAATGATCGCCCATTTAGGCTACGTTCCGTTTTTGCATATAATATTTATATAGATTGTATTAAGGCCGTGTAACGGCTCACTACACCCTGTAACCCTTTTAAAACTTTGTTGTCCCCGAAAAGGAGAAGAACAGACATCTGTAGATCAATTTCTGTATCAGTTTAAAGACGATTTGGATAGTTTAAGAATACAAATCTTATATGAAATCGAAATCAACTTCTTTTGCTAATAGCTTCAAAGTCGAGAATATCATAAGAACGATTCCCCTTGTGTCATGTCCAGTGTCGGCTTGAATGGACATCTTTATATGGTTGATTTAAGCGCTTTATCCTGAATTTGTTGATATTTATCTCAGGATCCATTCCTACTTATCTACGAGGCTTTGATTTGATGAAGACGGAAATCATTCCAAAACTACCAAGCATACTTTGACATATTTAATTAATTACTTTTTATTTGTAAATTTAATTTTTTTAATTTATTTATATTTTTCGTCAATTTTCCGTTTTGATAAAATTGCGATAATTTGCTGAAATTACGAATGAAAATGTTATTTACCTTTTGATAAAGTATATCGCAAATGCGATCACCAGTGTTGGACGACAGAGCAATGCTTGGAGGGGCCCATGGTAAGATTTGTAATTCCCCAGCTACCCAAGAATAAATATATATATTTGATTGATGAGCTCAATCAGTCTGTAATTCTATATCAAATGTACACAGAAATCCTCATAATTGGTAGGCAAATTCATAATTGTCGACAAAGTCCTCCCCATCGGTTGTTGCCCATTTTCGTTGCCCTATTAACTCGGGGATTAAATATAAATAATTGCCAAGAATTACTAGGTTAATATCTGAGATTCAGTTACTCATTTCTTTAGGAAATTTATGATTTGAATATTATTTCATTGAAAAACACATTCAATTTAAAACGGTTATAAATTTTACACTCATTACCTACACACACACACGTACACACATACACATATATACACACACACGCCTAGATGACATTAAATAAGGGCTTATCATTTGCGCTAATGGACAAGTTTTACTATTTAAATTTTTAGTGTAATAATAAATTTTTGTAGTAATTTTTAAGTTGTGTAATAATTGATTTTCATGCTTTTGATTTAATAATTTTTCAAAATATTCGCTTAGAATTTCTGATAGATTTAATAATAATACAGTTAAGATGTTTATTTGAGAAATTAATAAATCTTGTTATTAACAAAATATTTTGTTGAGTTTTTATTTGTTTTTCATTTTTTTCGAATGGCATGTAATAATGTTCTCCCAGTAGAAGTCAGCAATCTTTGGTAAAGGTCCTTTCATAAACATAAATAAACTTAAAAATGAGATTATAGAGTAAATCCGGTACATACTTGGTTGTTTAGAATCATTTGTAATGTAGAGCATAAAAACATTTGAAAACATCTAATTTTCTTTTTAATATTTAAAATGGGGTTCTTACTTATCAAAACTCATTTTTTATTTCTCGTCTTTGAATTCTTTAATAAAGAAATTTTGTGCATCTGTGAATCTTTTTTTTTTCTCAATAAATTTTTCTATTTTCTTATGATTTATATGATCAACAGTTAAAGCAACGGTAAGAAATTTTGTAAAGCTTATAGTGAGTACTCAACAACGTTATGGTGAGTAATCTAGTAATATCTTTACCTTAAACCCTTGCTACACCAAGGCGTAATTGATAATGATCAATTGGACATTAAATAAAATCCAGGCAATTGCGCGTTGTGTTACTTTTAATATTAACGGTAATTTGTAATGTTAAATTCTATGTAATTATTTTCTTTTTTATTTAATATAAATATTTTTAAATATATTTTAGATTTTATGATAAAAGAGGTAAGACATTTATACATTTATTTTAACATGGACAATAACTTCACATTTATCCTTAAATTGCTTTGTTTCATCATACATTTAGGATAAAACCCTTTAATATGATGATAACAATTTTTCAAATTACTCTAATCTGGTTTTTAGAGTTCTACATTAACTGCTTGGCGTAGTGCAGGAAATCTAATATTGAAACTCATTCTGATAAATTCATGAACAAAGAAAACTTTTTTTCTTTCTCCATTTTTAATTTTACTAAAAACATTCCAGGTGGAGTTTAAAAATGGGTTAGTATCAGAAATATGCTCAAATGTATTCATACTTATTGGTTTTTAAATTAAAAATTTGGAATTTATGAAATGTCCTGGAGTTTAATAATTGTCCGTTTGTGTGTAATTTGTATTATGAAGATTTTTGTGAACCGTGCTTTAGTGCAAGTATTTATTTTTCTTCCAATAGACAATTTTTCTGTCCGTCTATGACACACACACACATATTTATTATAGGTAGGTTTCATTTATATTATTAATCTTTAAATCAATGTTTATTTAGCCATCTTCAATTGCCGATTGGTGTAGTATAATGCATGTAAATTTTCGATATGTAGAAATAGTTCATGGAATAACAACTTAAAAATTTTATTATTTGGTAAAAGGTGGCAGATAAAAAATATATTAAATTTATTGAGCAAATTAATTAAGAAAATGTCCGAAAAATAATTTCATATCTTGCATAAAATGTAGAGAGATCAGATAAAGTGTTACATTATAAGCTTGAAATTAGTCTGCAATTAGAAATTACATCGAATAGAACATTACTCTTTATGTTGTCAATGATATTCTACATTTTGGACAAAGATTTCGAAATCCTATATGTCATTATCCTGAGCATATTCCATATAAAATACCGACAAAAGTGGTGATTAATGGTAAAACAAAAAGTAAATAATGTGAAATGTTATATTAAAAATGGGGGCGGCCTAGTATTGAATGCAAATAATTTAAAGTCAGTTAAATTTGTTTTAATGATATTAAAATGAAAAAAACATAAATATTTACAAGCAATGTGAGTTGTGGGGAAAATGTTTTTTTATCTGGGTTTTGAAGGCGTAATTATTCTAGATGATTCTCCTGAAATTGCGTGATAAAAAATGTTATAAAATTCCAGAATATTTAATGCATTCGCGAGTTATCAATTTTTACCGATTTTTATTACATATTTGCACTTTATTCCTTTTCAGTTTTATTATCTTTTCGTTTTGTTTTCTGTTTCGCGGGTTTTAGTTTTATTCACTATTTTGATCAATGAATAACGGGAGCAATTTCTATGAGTTTCGTTTTCTATATTTTTGTTTACTTTTAAAAAGAACACTTAAAAAGACAACGCTAAAAATGTGGGATAAATGAGAAAAAATATTGAGTTATAAAGTCTTTGTGCGACTTTCAGTGCGATTGCTAATGGCAGACTAATTTCGAGGTTATTTGACTTGCATCAATCCCATGTAAGAAAATGATTTGATGAAAACCAAGATAATGTGTTATTTTGATGGAGCAAGAATTCTTGGTAGGTTGATATTTGTTAACAAGCATAATATGAATATATAAAATATAAATATACAGAGTTATTGTACATTGACATTGAAATCTTCATTAATTTAATTTAAGTCAAAGTTTGGTCTGTAGATATTTTAGTTCATTTTTTTCAGATTTGAATATAACAAGAATTGCAACTTACAACATATTCGTGTCAATATTAAGTCTAAAAATGTAATTAACACAATGGAAGAATACAAAATGTATACACCAGAAACCACCTATATACATTTTTTATAATATTAGAAAAAAATTAATAATCTTACATTATAGAAACATACATACTTTACTTTGATTCTACACTGATGTTCTCAATAATAGTGCAATGGGATACGCCTTGCACTATCAAATTTAAAAAGTGGTAGAAAAATTAAATACTAAACACAAACACAACATATACTAAAAAACACATGCAAACTTTGGATATATAGAAATGTGCCGCTGAGATACGTTTATATAATAACTTTATTTTAGACAATTTTGAAAAAAAAAGATCGCTGAAAATGTTTTTTAATTTCTGATATTTGTTTTAGAAAAATACATTTTTGGTGATTGATTTAATTATTTAATTATAAATTTTGGTGATAACTTACATTTTATCAAAATAATTATAAAATAAATTTCATACAATTCCTAAAAATCCTGAAAATTAATCAAAAATAATTTATAATACGAATGTTGACTAAAAGTAATATTTAGAACTTGAATAATGATCTCAAATTTATATTGATAAAAATTCAAGCCTTAAAATTTACTTAAAATTAAACATTTTACCTGAAAGCCATTTCTATTGAAAAATGAAATACATAAAATTGGTGAGTCACTAATTGATGTACACACTAACCACTACTATGGAAAATGTATGTGAGTGGTTACTCGTATGTGAGAGGTAGATAGTGCTAACTTACCTACCCTCTCTCTACTTACTGTCACTCAGACACAAACTTATAAAGTTACGCCAAAGGAAGGTCATTAATAATACAGAAACAAATCATTATATTTGAAACGAATTATTTTATCATTTTAATCATATATAAAAATTCTTGCATCAAAAATTGAACGTTGCACATAAATTTATATTGGACATGAAGCACTGTGGACAATTGAAACATTTCGATACAAAGTTTTACCGGACATTTATTTTATTTTGCAAAAATCTTATTAAAACATCCTTTATTATATTACATAAATATCAAACCATTTATTAGTTTCTTGACCCGTTATTCAATTTTGCTTAAACGAAAAGTTAACAATGACAACATTATTTGTCAAACGCAGAAAATAGCATATCTAGTTCTCAACTCTTTCAGTCAGAGAATGGAGATCTTTTCTAATGAAGCTTTTGTAGTTTGATCTTCATGTATAGGACAAGCACAGATTGAATGTAATATTTCCCTAATAGCGTTACAGAAGGAGAGAGAGAAGATATGTTTTGGGATTTCATGTTTATAATATTAATCTTTGAATTTAATATTTCAGAAGTTATTGTACTTTTAACTGTGAGTAGTTAATTAATTTATATTTCAGTAACAGCTTTAAAAACGAATATATTTAGTTTAAACTCTTCAATAGTAAATAAAACAAAAGTCATTTTATGATTGTTTGTATACATAAATGCCAAACAAATGTTAAATTTTTAGTAATGAATAAATAAATGGGTTTCATTGTTTACGGGCGCTTTTTTGTTTCAATAGTAATTGACGCTAGAATAATTTTGAATGAATAATTTTCAACCGGTGTCGTAAATGCGAATTGAAACTCAAGCTGATGACTAAATTTTACATTTTTCATGATGCATATTAAATTTTAATAATTTTATCTTTTAAAATTTTAATTAATTTATTATTTTTAAATTATAATTTTAATATGTCAATGTGAATAGTTATTGGTACTTGGTTGTTTGTTTTTGGTTGTTGGTACCTGGTTGTTGGTTGAATTATTAATATTATTATTATTATTATTATTATTATTATTATTATTATTATTATTATTATTATTATTATTATTATTATTATTATAAGATAACGCCAATCAAACATTCTTTTCACGATTAATTTCGACAGTTTTTCTGTCATCATCAGGTGGGATATAATAACTCATTAATTAGGGATTTTAAACAAATTTATTAATTATATATAAAAATTTTTTTTACTTTATAAAAAAAATATATTATTTTTTTAAAATTTTAACATTTAAAATTTAATTTAATAATTTAAAAATTTTTTATTAATTATTCAATTTAATACAACAATCAATACATACAATATAAAAAACCTATTTAAACACTTACTATAGTGTGAGATTTACATTGAAATATATAGGGCAGCGGGATAACTTTACATTGACAATATTCACATTGACATAGCTGTTTAATTGTCATTGATAATGGAGCCAAGGCTGATATTTATTTATTCATACGATCAGCAACATCAGGATGCATTGTCAAACCACTTGATAAGACTGTGTTGTAATATAAATCTTTACAAAAATCTACATCGCATTTCATCGTGCTGTTATAAGTAGCATCATGGATACCTTCACTTAAAGCAATTCCACAAATAACATCAGGCAACACGTAAATTTCCTAAATTACCCTAGTGCGAGATATACGATTACTAGAGTCCAGAACGATATCCGAGGTCGACCTGAAGCATACAAAGAAAGAAATGCTTGAATTGCAACATACATCATTGGTGCATTAAATGTCTCTAACATAATTTGAGTCATTGATCCTCTGTCAGCTTTGAGAATATCGAAAAGAAATTCTCCTCCATAAATTGATTTAAAATGAACAAAGATATCCTTATCACCATTGTCATTGTTAACACTAATGAATCCTTGCCCACTTTTTGAGTTAAACCATTTAACATGTCCAATAACTTGAGTTTAAGCGATGATTAAAATCAAAAATTCCAGAAATTTTTATTTTAAAAAATTCACCCAAAACACTGACCTTTTTAAAAATAAAATAAAACTAATCATAAATTCCGAATAATCAATTATAGAAAATCCATAAAACCCAAAATCACTAACAATATCAAAACTCGACTACTCGCGTCAGAACACAAACAAGAAGCGTGCGCACACAAACACGAGTAGTCAGAATTAGTCAATAGCTTCTCATTGACATATTGACATATTGACATGGCTTCATATTGACATTTATGAGGCAGTGGGGTAACTTCATATTAACATAATTTGACATTGACATGAAAAATATCCCTTCACTTTAATGTGATATTCAGATTAACATAAAACCCATTAGCTCATTGTAGCACAGTTCATGTTGACCTGATGAGTTTTAAAAGGAGCAAAATATTTTTCCTTTTTATTTGAGGAAAATGGTTAAATCAAATTAATTAATTTCCCAATTTTCCTAAAATCATTTCTGAAAGAATTAGAAATGGAAACTTGATACGTACATTTGAATCTTAATTGAGTTTCTAAGTCACTTCACTTAGTTATGAGGCACATAAAAAATGTCACCGACCGAATGACGAAATTTATTTTATTGTTTGGGAAATTTTACTTAATTGACAGAATTATTGCGAAGAATATATGTCGGGTAAATGAGAAATCTCGGAATTTATTTTCATGAAATTTGTTTACTAGTTACTATTTTGTTTTAATAATCCAATTGAAATTTATTCAATTGAGACTTACTGTCATTTATTAGTTGTCCACAGAGCTCATACATCAGAATTTGCCTATAGGACCTACTTCATTTATCATATTTATTGCGTCAGTAAGGAGCGTTTTCATATATCATAATATTCATATATCATAATATTCATTCATGCATATCTATGGCCACGGAGCATGAAATATTATTGGGTTATGAGCAATACAAGGGTTATTGTGCAAAATCTGTAGAGTAAATTTTTTTGTGTCGAGCAAATTTTTTACAATTAAAAAAAATTTTTTAATGTATAATAAATTTTAATAATGTATAATAAAGAATGTTTAAATTTATTAAATATTATTATTGCCCATATTATGATTATTATACTTATTATTGTATAATTTAACGTATTAATTTTTTTATATTTATACTCTAGTTTATTTTAATCTTAAATCGACACAAAAAAATTTACTCGACAGATTTTGGACAAGTTAGACAGGTTAGTTTTACCCTACTATATAATTTATCATGATAATAGTAATTCTGTTCAGCACGAGAGGAGCCGCAGATTTGGATCACTGGTAAATGTGCTTGATCGAAAGGTCAGTGGCACGAAACCACCATCCGAGAGATTAAGACTGAACGCCTCTAAGTCTGAATCTCGCCTAAAAATTATGATATTTTGTGCCATCCTCGTAATGAGGCAATATTATTATTCATTAACGCAAGTTAGTGGATGTGGCTTAGCCATATATTTAAGCTCTAACCATTCTATGAAAATAGTTTGGATGTTTGAATCATTTTTAATGATTTACGTGTTGGCATTAAATCGTTTGTAGTCGACTTACTTTACGGTCGGGGAAGCGTAAGAATTCGAGTGGTGTAAACTGCGAGATTTTGATCTTCATCCCCTTAACTAAAATCATATCATACATTACATATCTGCATTAGATATACAAAATTACTCAATTTAACGAATTTTGTTAAATAAATGGAAAGCATAAAATCATTTTTGTAAAAATATGTTGAATTTTGATTACAATCTGAAACTAATAAGTTTGGTATCGATATGTTATATAAATTTATATATGATTGATGCAATGCCACATACATTGGAGAGACTTCCCATCACCTATGCACACGGGTTCAAGAACACCGCTGATTGAAAGGCCTGAGTCATTTTATTGATTATATGAAAATGTGTAATGGTGCAACTGACTTAAAGATTTTAAAATTTTATATAAAAACTTTAATAATAAGTTGGAAAGAATTTTATTAACTCTTTAAATTATAACTATTATGTCGTTATTGTTTCCGTATATAACCTTTGACATAGATTATGATGGCAACCTGATAATGAGGATCATTTATTTGAAATATGTTTTATTTGTTTGGCGTTTTAGATATACATATCTATATATATACCTTCCCTCCACCCACTATTTATTTTGTTAAATCGACTCATTGAATAATTTTACATTTAGTTGTCTAAAGCACATGGAAGTTATGACTTTCATAAAAATTTTCTTATAAAATACGTAATTTATGTAGAATCTAGTTCATTTATTAATTGCATAAATGCTAGAATATGGGAAAGTATTAAAGCTTATAAAACTAAAATATTACCCAATAGGAAACAATAAGTACAGAATAAATATAAATGTGGACAATATTGGATCCAGCAACTAGCGGCGCAATCGATTGAGAATGATAATGCCTATGTACGATTTAACAAATTTATTTTTATTTCAATGATAATTCTGTGGTGACTACGATTATTTATGTGATTATTAACTTATTTATTAATTTTGAGGTATTTTTGTGCATATAATTATCTCGATTCATCTACTTGTATATTTTGATGACCATAACATCATTTAAATTAACAATAAAATCCCATTTAACCTCCCCAAATATAAATTATAATATTTATTAAAGCCTCTTATGGAAAATTTGTTTGTATTTTTTGGCTATAAAATGTTTCCATACTTATCCATATTTATAAAATTTTTATAAATGCAATTGTTGAATTCTCATTGTTGTGGTATATAAATCCCTTCAAATATCCACATCTCATTTCATCATGCTGCTATAAATCGCCTCACGACCACCGTACATTGTATGCGCATGCATATCCGTGTAGCTAATTGATCAACTGGAATTGGCTCTTGCAAAGTTCGCATATAAAGTTGGGCATTTAATCTCATTTGATCTAACGTAATTCCAGCCACTGCACATAAAATATCCTCGTCATTCATCATCCTTCGTAACCATCCAGAAATAAATGCCAGCATGACTCACAGCTTTCATTGCATATACAACTTGATATAAACTACCGTCCGGAGAAAAATAGTTATTCGATTATCATATTTTCCAGCCATCATAACAAAATCTCCCAAAATCACAAAAAAATTCAAAACGTCAAAGCGCACAATGACGCAACTCATTAAATTAATCCACAGCGGGATTGACCACCCAACAATAAAGGGTTTATTTGGATTTATAAATGGATATTTTTGATTTATAGAAATTGTAAAATAAATAATAACCAACAATATAATCTGAGAATCCAGACAATCAAGATTAATCAATCAAACACACAGATATTCATATACATCGATTATATGAGTTTACTTAACATGATATATAGGCCAAGGCAATCAAATATCTCAATATAATTACATCATAATGCTTAATTGACTTTGATAATGGACATAGGGTAAATATTCACATGTGATTAAGTTGGCCCCACGTATATATGAATGTGCTTTCTTGAATACAGCTCAGTGGCTATGAGGTTAAGGAACTTTATAATTCAATTATTTATACAAATCAGTTAATGAAATAGGAGAAAATAGTAATAGAAGTCAACAGAAATATTTCCCAGGACAGTTGCAATTACGAATAGGATCAAAATAGAAAGGTTTCAACAATAATCCATTTTGCCATCCGATTTTTTGCGACGATTCGAATTCAGCAAAATGTATCAAATTATATTTTTATATAATGATAATATTTTCTGCTGAGGAATTTAGATAATTTATATATATTTAATTATATTATTATAAAATAACATATTTGTACAGCTCTTAAATGTTGTAGTTTGTGTAATCACTGATTAATTGTATAGGCCGTTGATTATGAATCCAATATCATATCAATTGGGAAACCTTTCAATAAAATGATCATGGATAACTGAGTGGAACCTATGGGATAAAATCAGATTTCAACCGCAAGAAAACATAATAGTAGTAAGCCTATCCAATGTATACTACATGCCAAAGGTAGGTTGTGACCTAGTGAATTTCCTTTCTCAAGTTTGGAGGTAAATTATCCACTCTACTCAACTTCCTGTTGTGGAAATCAAGGTCTTTTGAAACTTTAGTAATTGATAAGCCTAATGGCCTTGAATTGACTAGAATTGATAAGAGGTAGACAATATGTCATCTGTTTATATTTAGATTCCATAGGAAAGGGTGGTTAAAGGTGAGATATGATGCCAAGAATTTGTAAATTATCGCAACCATTTCCTGAAACATTAGACCAATTCAAGAGGAAATTCGCCTCTAGATCTTGATTAGTGGGGAAATATATAATATATATGTATATATATTGCCAAGCATTACAAAGGCTGCCAATACAAAGGGAAATGTATTATCAAATATCCGGACGACACGAAACTTTAGCAGACATAATTATCTAACAAATTGTAAAACTTCATAACATTATTACAATGACATTATTACAAGATCAAATATTGAACGCGGCAAACGAAAAACATTTCAAGGGAATTCCTAGGATGTTCAACAAGCATTCCACTTTGCCACAAAAAGACAAATTTTGGCACGAAATACAAATCAAATAAACAAGTCAAATAACTAAAAAAAAGTATAATGAACCAAATGAACTTTCGGTGATCACTGACAGTTAGATAAAGCAAATATCCCAAATAGTGACAAATTTTGTATTAATCCCATAGGAGAACAAGATACAGAAAGGTCCAGCTACTCAGTTTTCATTGCCTTTGGGTGGCTTTATATCTGTTATCCCTTCACTCCACCTAATATTAGCATAATAATAATAATAATATCAATAATAATAATAATAATAATGATAATAATAATTGTTTACAGAAAACATTAAGACCCAGAAGCTGGCTTTCTTTATTAACTTTAGAAATATAATCCAACACAA
Organism: Schmidtea polychroa; assembly: GCA_959609185.1. NCBI lineage: Eukaryota > Metazoa > Platyhelminthes > Tricladida > Dugesiidae > Schmidtea > Schmidtea polychroa. The sequence continues at coordinate 52,201 of CAUHTR010007707.1, forward strand.
CTGTTATCGTTTCATCTGTGAAGTCATCATGATATTCACCAGATGACTTAATAACATTTTCCAACGATTCTTTAATAATTTTCGAAATCTTGGATGATACTAGAAAACGTACAAGAGTTTTTCATTTTTTAAATTCCCCAAAATATAACCGGTTAAAACAAAAATTCAGCCACTCTATAACTCAAAATTACAAAACTAATTAAAATAAAAATTACGACATACCTATTGCTCGCGTCTGTGTGCGCACATTCATAATACCATAATTCTGCACACAGACACGACAACACTCAACAAACAAGCTGCCAGTCAGAGGTAGATGTCATTCCCCCTCTGACTGGTCGAAACAATAATAATAATAATAATAATAATAATAATAATAATAATAATAATAATAATAATAATAATAATAATAATAATAATAATACCATAATAATAATAATAATAATAATAATAATAATAATAATAATAATAATAATAATAATAATAATAATAATAATAATACCATAATAATAATAATAATAATAATAATAATAATAATAATAATTATAATAATAATAATAATAATAATAATAATAATAATAATAATAATAATAATAATAATAATAATAATAATAATAATAATAATAATAAGAATGGTTTCTTGAATGCAATAGACAGTCCGCGACTTTCCACAAGCAGCTTCTTGAAAGTTTTTCGGAAATCATTTTATTTTAAGCAAACTATTGTTTTCCTTGTAAGTTTTTTTCCAAAGAAACTGTCCAAAGTGGATTGTTTACGTTTTTCGCTCATTTTATTTCCGTATCAAATTAATACATTTGTATATGAAAAAATATTTAAAATAATTAAAGTGTATGTGCCTTGAATATATACAAAAATAAATATTAGTAGTGATAAATTAATTTTGTCCATTCCACTATCTTGGTTTCTACATTTTACCTTTGACGTTCTCCTCGTATTTGGGACAGTTCTATATTAATATTTGTTTGACCAGCATAAACTTTACGCAAGAATTCAGTTATAACATAGTTAGAGTCTCATAATTCCTCTTATTTAATGAATATTTTTAACAGTTATTTTCTGACACTTCCAGTCTCTCTTGCAAGGAATTTTACTTTAAGCCACTGCAATACGCATAGTTACTTATAAACATTTGTTTCAGCCCTCCATATAAAATATGGATTATCTGTTCACGCATCAGTAACTAACACAATTAATACAAAACAGCAACTAGATGGGGGAATAGTTTCATTCTTTTCAGATATATCATCACTTCTGTAACTATGTCACGATTTTCCTCTGGGAACAATTATTTTGAATTTGGGAAAAAATTATTATTAATAATAATAATAATAATAATAATAATAATAATAAAAATAATACTAATATTAATAATAATAATAATAATAATATAATAATAATAATAATAATAAAACAATAAAATGATAATTTAAGCCTTTTGCTGCAAATAATGTATTTAATGAAAGAATTTTCGACTATACGATAGTCCTTGTCAATCTCCTGGAATTTAGCAATGTTCTTCTTCAAAATACCCTTCAATCTTTCTTTTATTTCCTTTCTCTTAATTCTCATTGGTTGTAAATATAATGAATTGTTTTACTAAAAACTTTTAAAATTTTTTTATAATTTTTACATTTAAAATTTCAAAATGACACAAACTAAAATTTTTAAATTTTTTACAGCTTCTATAATTAGCTTCTAGAAGCCTAATAAAATATTTGAAAATATTTTAAATAAAGCCTCCAATAACCACTTATATATGCTATTTAAATATTTCAATAAATGTGTCAATTTTGATTTTCAAACCCTATTTTTTAAAATTTTTTTCTATATTATTCTAATTATTACTTTTTAATTTATTCTATTTTTTTTTAATTTCTTTATATATTGTCAGTTATTCTCAAAGTCAATGACAACAGATCAAATTCATGATTTCATTGATTTCTTCTTTAGTGTTGATCTTTGGCTGTCTGTTTATGATGAGAATTGCTTCTTTGATTCTGACATTTTTCTTTTGGATGTTTCCATTAGCTATGATTTCTATTGAAATATTTTTTCTTTCCTCTGTTGGCTGACACTGCCGGAGATGTCTGCCCAACGAGGATGTTCCACCAGGATCTAGATGTTCTTTAACTCTTTGGTGCAATGTCCTGAGGGTACTTCCAATGTAGATTTCATTGCATACATTGCACGTGATGCAATAGACGATGTTTTTTCTAAAGCACATATCTTTCGGTGTCTGGCAGTTTTTCATTGTGCAATTGTTTTCTCTATTTATGTTGCCTGCCAGAGCCCTTCTCAATGTCCAAGATTTATGTGCTATCCGAATTGGAAGACCGGTACGTTTAAGTTCTTTCAGGATCTTGAAGTCGAGTATGTCACTGATGAATGGGATATTCAGATAGAAATATTTCTGATTCTTTTGTGTTAATTCCCTAGATCTTCTTGGGGTAGAATTCATTTTTTCAATGTCCTCACCTTGGTATCCGTTTCGGTGTAGGATTTTATTGAAATTTGATTGCTCTTTAAAGTTTTCGTTTTTCTCCGTGCATCGATTGGCTATTCTTCGTTTCTCGTTTCTTATGACATGTACTTTCTGTAAGTATGGAAGCGCTGATCTTTGGTGCATAAATATTTCTTTGCGAGCTGGTTTTCTGTAGAACCCGTATGTTGGAGTATTTTCTTCTATTTTGATTCTCAAATCCAATAAATTGAGGGATCCATCTTCTTCCGGATATTCGATTTCGAACTTAATATCTTGATGAGCCGCATTGAATGTATGAAATATTTCCTCCGCTTCTTTTCTGTTTTTGGTCGTGATGAAGATATCATCTACATATCTTGCATAGAAACCGATGGGTTGTATGGTCCTCAGTGTCTGTCGTTCGAGGTTATCCATAAAGATGATTGCTAGCAGTCCTGATATGCTAGAACCCATAGGCAGACCTTTAACTTGTTTATAGATATTTTGTTCAAAGGTAAAATAGGTGTTCTCGAGGATAACAGTAAGTAGTTTGGTGATATTCTCGATATTCATTTCCTTTATTAACAAGTTGCTTTCTCTTAATTTCTTTTCTAAACATTGAATAGCCTCTGTTGGTTCGATAGATGTGTATAGTGATACGACATCAAGACTAAATGGGTATTGGAATTCTCTATGACAAGTCATGTTATTATTTAGTCTTGTCATGAGGCAGTCGCTGCTTTGAAGATGGTGTGGTATCGTGTCCAATAAAGGTTTCAAGATCTTTGCAAGGAGCCAACTTGTTTTAGTTGTTGGTCCATTTTTGTTGGACACTATAGGTCTAATTTTGATACCAGGACCCTCTTTGTGAGTTTTAATTAGGTGGTAGAAGTTAGGAAGATCAGAATTTTTTGTGACGAAGCTGTTGGTTATTCTGTTGTTGAGCCTCATTTCCAAAGCTATGGCTTTCCATACTTTGTTGATCTTCATTTCGATGGTGTTTGGTGACATGCGGCTGACTTTCTTGTATGTTTCGATGTTGCCGAGGTGTTCGTAACCAGCTTCACAGTAACGATTCTTCTCTATAATGCAAAATTCTCCCCCCTTGTCACTTGGTAAGTAAACGTACGGTTTCTTTTTAAGGGATTTTAATATTGCCTGTTCGTCTTTCGTTAGGTTTGAGAGATATGGTTTTCTTCTTTCCTTCTCAACTAACTCCATGATTTTGTGACAGACCTTTGAGAGTGTTGAATCTAATTCTGCATCAGGATTTGGTTGATAGAGTTTATCTGTGTTTATGTATACTGGGAGCTGGTTTTCGCTATTTTCATTTTCATGCGGTATTGTATTGTTCCATTTGATCTGGTACGCAATGCGACAAAGAGCTGTTTTGAAATTGAGGATGGCTGCTTCATCTCTTTCTCTGTTTATACTGAACTTTGGTCCTAGTGAAAGTAATCCTTTTTCACCTTTGGATAGACAATTTGTGAGGTCGGTTACTAGTTCTTTGTTCACTGTAATGCTTTCGTTTCCGTCCAGTGTTTCATTGTTCGTAACAAGGCCTGCTTTGAGCTCCTTTTTTCTCAAAAGGTGTTTGATTCTTTTGTCAAATCGCAAGGAATAATGTGCTTCTGCTGTCATGAAGGATTGTCTTTGTACCTCGTAGATCAATTCTTTTGGGTGGTTATTCAGATACGTTTTCAAAATGTTTTCTTGATTCTTTTGTTCCCGATGAGTTTCTCCGGAGAACGACAGACACTGAGGACCATACAACCCATCGGTTTCTATGCAAGATATGTAGATGATATCTTCATCACGACCAAAAACAGAAAAGAAGCGGAGGAAATATTTCATACATTCAATGCGGCTCATCAAGATATTAAGTTCGAAATCGAATATCCGGAAGAAGATGGATCCCTCAATTTTTTGGATTTGAGAATCAAAATAGAAGAAAATACTCCAACATACGGGTTCTACAGAAAACCAGCTCGCAAAGAAATATTTATGCACCAAAGATCAGCGCTTCCATACTTACAGAAAGTACATGTCATAAGAAACGAGAAACGAAGAATAGCCAATCGATGCACGGAGAAAAACGAAAACTTTAAAGAGCAATCAAATTTCAATAAAATCCTACACCGAAACGGATACCAAGGTGAGGACATTGAAAAAATGAATTCTACCCCAAGAAGATCTAGGGAATTAACACAAAAGAATCAGAAATATTTCTATCTGAATATCCCATTCATCAGTGACATACTCGACTTCAAGATCCTGAAAGAACTTAAACGTACCGGTCTTCCAATTCGGATAGCACATAAATCTTGGACATTGAGAAGGGCTCTGGCAGGCAACATAAATAGAGAAAACAATTGCACAATGAAAAACTGCCAGACACCGAAAGATATGTGCTTTAGAAAAAACATCGTCTATTGCATCACGTGCAATGTATGCAATGAAATCTACATTGGAAGTACCCTCAGGACATTGCACCAAAGAGTTAAAGAACATCTAGATCCTGGTGGAACATCCTCGTTGGGCAGACATCTCCGGCAGTGTCAGCCAACAGAGGAAAGAAAAAATATTTCAATAGAAATCATAGCTAATGGAAACATCCAAAAGAAAAATGTCAGAATCAAAGAAGCAATTCTCATCATAAACAGACAGCCAAAGATCAACACTAAAGAAGAAATCAATGAAATCATGAATTTGATCTGTTGTCATTGACTTTGAGAATAACTGACAATATATAAAGAAATTAAAAAAAAATAGAATAAATTAAAAAGTAATAATTAGAATAATATAGAAAAAAATTTTAAAAAATAGGGTTTGAAAATCAAAATTGACACATTTATTGAAATATTTAAATAGCATATATAAGTGGTTATTGGAGGCTTTATTTAAAATATTTTCAAATATTTTATTAGGCTTCTAGAAGCTAATTATAGAAGCTGTAAAAAATTTAAAAATTTTAGTTTGTGTCATTTTGAAATTTTAAATGTAAAAATTATAAAAAAATTTTAAAAGTTTTTAGTAAAACAATTCATTATATTTACAACCAATGAGAATTAAGAGAAAGGAAATAAAAGAAAGATTGAAGGGTATTTTGAAGAAGAACATTGCTAAATTCCAGGAGATTGACAAGGACTATCGTATAGTCGAAAATTCTTTCATTAAATACATTATTTGCAGCAAAAGGCTTAAATTATCATTTTATTGTTTTAAATAATAAATGCTGCTACCAAGCAATCATCATTTTATAATAATAATAATAATAATAATAATAATAATAATAATAATAATAATAATAATAATAATAATAATAATATTAATAATAATAATAATATAATAATAATAATAATAATAATAATAATAAAATAATACTAATATTAATAATAATAATAATAATAATAATAATAATAATAATAATAATAAAAATAATAATAATATTAATAATAATAATAATAATATAATAATAATAATAATAATAATAATAATAATAATAATAATAATAATAATAATAATAATAATAATAATAATAATAATATTAATAATAATAATAATATAATAATAATAATAATAATAATAATTATTATTATTAAATATGACAATAACCTAATTATAAGGGAGCGCCACTGAAACATGCGTTATACGATATATTTAGACAGTCTCACTGTCATTATCAGGTAAGTAGGTAGATAGTGGCCCGCGGGAACAATTATCCCCCCCCCCTGGGGGGGGGGGGGGGGGGTAAATTGTTCCCAACTTTTTATTACGCAATTGTTCCCAACTTTTTATTACGCAATTGTTCCCAACTCATTTTTTTGCTTTCAGGGATTTTTGGTCCAAATTTTTTTTTATCAGACTATAGTGAGGGGGTCTCGATGGTCCTGGGATTTTCAATACAAAAAAATTTTTTCAATACAAAAAGGTGGTCTCAATAAAAAAGCATGGAATTTTCAGACTATAGTGAGGGGGTCTCGATGGTTCTGGGATATTCTATACAAAAAATTTTTTTCTATACAAAAATCCGACTACCACTAAAAAAGCATGGAATTTTCACACTATAGTGAGGGGGTCTCGATGGTCCTGGGATTTTCAATACAAATAAATTTTTTTCAATACAAAAAGGCGGTCTTCAATAAAAAAGCATGGAATTTTCACACTATAGTGAGGGGGTCTCGATGGTCCTGGGATTTTCAATACAAATAAAATTTTTTCTATACAAAAATCCGACTACCACTAAAAAAGCATGGAATTTTCAGACTATAGTGAGGGGGTCTCGATGGTCCTGGGATTTTCAATACAAATAAATTTTTTTCAATACAAAAAGGCGGTCTTCAATAAAAAAGCATGGAATTTTCACACTATAGTGAGGGGGTCTCGATGGTCCTGGGATTTTCAATACAAAAAATTTTTTTCTATACAAAAATCCGACTACCACTAAAAAAAGCCAAGGATTTTTCAGACTATAGTGAGGTGGGTCTCCTTGGTCCTGGAATTTTCAATACAAATAAAATTTTTTCAATAGAAAATTCGACTATCAATAAAAAAGCATGGATTTTTCTAGTTCAATTAAGGTGGGTCTCCTTGGTCCTGAGAAAAAGGTGGTCTACACTAAAAAACGTGGTCCTGAGAATTTCAATACAAAAAGGCAGTATACACTAAAAAAAAGTGGCAATTTAAGGTCTCAGGATATTTTCAATAGAAAAAGGCGGTCTTCAATAAAAAAGCATGGTAATTTAAGGTCTCAGGATATTTTCAATACAAAAAGGCAGTATACACTAAAAAAGAGTGGCAATTTAAGGTCTCAGGATATTTTCAATAGAAAAAGGCGGTCTTCAATAAAAAAGCATGGTAATTTAAGGTCTCAGGATATTTTCAATACAAAAAGGCAGTATACACTAAAAAAGAGTGGCAATTTAAGGTCTCAGGATATTTTCAATAGAAAAAGGCGGTCTTCAATAAAAAAGCATGGTAATTTAAGGTCTCAGGATATTTTCAATACAAAAAGGCAGTATACACTAAAAAAGAGTGGCAATTTAAGGTCTCAGGATATTTTCAATAGAAAAAGGCGGTCTTCAATAAAAAAGCATGGTAATTTAAGGTCTCAGGATATTTTCAATACAAAAAGGCAGTATACACTAAAAAAAGAGTGGCAATTTAAGGTCTCAGGATATTTTCAATAGAAAAAGGCGGTCTTCAATAAAAAAGCATGGTAATTTAAGGTCTCAGGATATTTTCAATACAAAAAGGCAGTATACACTAAAAAAAGAGTGCCAATTTAAGGTCTCAGGATATTTTCAATACAAAAATCCGATTATCAATAAAAAAAGCATGGATTTTTCTAGGCCAATTAATGCGGGTCTCCTTGGTCCTGAGAAAAAGGTGGTCTACACTAAAAAAGCGTGGTAAATTTTTAAAATAAAGTAAATAATGGGTCTAAAAATTAAATTACAGTAATTAATGGTCCAAATTTTTCAATTACAGTTAATTATGGTTCTAAAATATTAAATTAAAGTAAATTAAGGTTCAAATTTTTCAATTAAAGTAAATAATGGTCCAAATTTTTGAATTACAGTAAATAATGGTCCAAATTTTTGAATTACAGTAAATAATGGTTCTAAAAATTGAATTACAGTAAATTATGGTTCTAAAAAATTAAATTACAGTAAATTATGGTTCTTAAAAATTAAATTACAGTAAATAATGGTCCAAATTTTTCAATTACAGTAAATTATGGTCCTAAAAAATTAAATTAAAGTAAATTAAGGTTCAAATTTTTCAATTAAAGTAAATTATGGTCCAAATTTTTGAATTACAGTAAATAATGGTCCAAATTTTTGAATTACGGTAAATAATGGTTCTAAAAATTGAATTACAGTAAATTATGGTTCTAAAAATTAAATTACAGTAAATTATGTTCCAAATTTTTCAATTACAGTTAATTATGGTCCTAAAAAATTAAATTAAAGTAAATTATGGTTCTAAAAATTAAATTACAGTAAATTATGGTCCAAATTTTTCAATTAGTAATGAATGGGCTCAAATAACTAAATTAATGTTCTAAAAAATTAAATTAAAGTTAATTAAGGTCCAAATTTAAAAATTAAGTAATCAATGGTCAAAAATTTTAAATTAAAGTAATAATTTTTAAATAAGTAATGTAATAAGTAAATTAAAGTAAGATTTTAAAATTTATTAACAAAAAGTTGAAATAATAGAAGGTGTTTGAGAATTGAAATTTTTTAATGAAAATTTTTATGAAATAATTTTTTAAGTAATTTTTAAT
>CAUHTR010007707.1:61075-72497 GCA_959609185.1 Schmidtea polychroa
TAATAATAATAATAATAATAATATTAATAATAATAATAATAATATAATAATAATAATAATAATAATAATAATAATAATAATAAAAATAATAATATTAATAATAATAATAATAATAATAATAATAATAATAATAATAATAATAATAATAATAATAATAATATTAATAATAATAATAATATAATAATAATAAAAATAATAATATTAATAATAATAATAATAATAATAATAATAATAATAATAATAATAATAATAATATTAATAATAATAATAATATAATAATAATAATAATAATAATAATAATAATAATAATAATAATAATAATAATATAATAATAATAATAATAATAATAATAATAATAATAATAATAATAATAATTATTAAATATGACAATAACCTAATTATAAGGGAGCGCCACTGAAACATGCGTTATACGATATATTTAGACCGTCTCGCTGTCATTATTAGGTAGACTAGATTTGTTAAACAAATTAAAAAATTATTATTAATTTTTTTTAATTAAATTTAAATTATTTATACTATCTTTAATTATTTTAAAAATTTCTAATAATTCCCACCCGCATTAATTTAATTTTACGTTATTTATTACAATCTATAAATTAAAAATATTTTTAAAAACAAAGTTGTATTTTTGTTTATTTATAGAAATATTTGATAAAGAATGAGTATTGAAAATTGTTTTTTATTAAAGATGATAAAAGGCACTTTTGATAAATGTTTTAAATGTTTGAGAATGTTTGACTAATGTTAGTAAATTGGAAGGTGTAATAAACAACATTATAAATGTAATTTTCTGTTGTCTGCCCTAATAGGAAAGTCATAAAGATTATAAGTGGAAAATAAACAAGCGGTTTGATAATTTAAATTATAAGATTGTCTTTAATTTGTTTTAGGTACGCAAAACGTTTATTATTGAAGCTGAAACTCCGGTTGAATTTTGTTGGAAAATCGTTTATCGATTTGCATATACATTGCATAGATTGTAGGGACTCCGCGTCATTTCTGTACTCGCATTCTTGGACATCATCGACTGAAAGGATTAATTATTATGAGAGGGCACAATAAATGCTATTTGAGTAAAATATCCATGTCTGATTTAAAATATAATAAAAGTCTTTAATAATTACAGGAATACCTCGAACAGTACGGCTTTTATCGGTTCTGGAATTTAGCCGTACTATTTGAAACCGGACTATTCGAGGCATTCTGGCGCTAATAAATTAACGGCTTAGTACCCCTATTAAGAAATTTAAAAATCGTGATTATAATCTAGAAAACAAAAAATATTTTGTTATGTATTTTTATTTTTTTGATATTCAAGAGCAAAACAAGCATATTTAACACAGTTGTGCATTTAAATATATATTTATTGAAATTTATAAGCCGGCAATACCAATTCATTGCAACTAAATCAAAAAAATGAATTTATTTCATTTTAAAAATATAAAAAATACCTGATGAAAAACAAGTAAATAAAATTAAATAAACACAACAATTTAATTAAAAAAAAGGTCAACAAAAGTAATTCACACTAAATTCTAATGTTTAGATTCATTTAACTACAAACCAGAAATTAAACGTAACAAAACAAATTATTAAACACGTGCCGTATGATTTTATAATAACGAATAAATTCTGAAAAATTAATTAAAAAAAACTTTTTTAAATTTCGAAAATTGTATTTAATCATTTTAAAAACAATCATATTTTGACAATTTAAAAACCGTACACTGATCGAAACCGTACTATGCCAGGTATTCCTGTATAGGGAAAGTGTGATATGTGAGGTTTGTTTAAAAGATGTGCAAAATGCTGTGAAAATTTGTGTTTTGAATGCTTTTAAATAGCTTGGATGCTAAGTTGAGGATTTACAGATTGTTAGTGGTATTTTCAAATGTATTGAATGGTTAAATTGATTTGTTAAATAAATTTGTTGAATAAAAAGTAAAATGAATTTATGAATGAATTATTTATAAATAATGTTTGTAGGAACAAAAAACTAATTCGAAGAATATATTTATTGAAAGCGACACCAAATTGACCAATCATAGAAATATCTGCTCCAGCAGTCAAGCTTCCATGAAAGCTTTGATATCTGATCTGGCGATTGTACCAAGATTGCTGATGAGTTCAGCTTTGGTAATACCGACTCCAGTATCGTACAATGTCAAAGTATTGGAATCTTTTTGTGGAATAACTTTAATCATTAACTTTTTTGGCTATCCAAGACTTATGGGTCACTCAAGCTCTTGTAACAAATTTTATCAAGCGCATCACTATCATTGGAAATCAATCCTCTAAGGAAGATTTCTTTATATGAATTGAAGGTGTTGATGATCAAGCTCATGATCAAGATATTTCTCTTGGAAAGCAAAGGTTTCAATTTCTCGAATGTTTGACATTTTTTAAATGGATTTTAATGAGAATTAACCGTGGCGATGTTCGAAAGAAGCATGAATGAATTAAAAAATAATTTTTTTTTAAATATTTAAACAATCATTTTAATTTAATTAATTCAATAATATTTTTTAAATTTAATTATTAAATTGATATATTTATTAATTTGCAAGTCAGAAGCACTGTAATGTTTTAAATTCTAATTCTAAAATTTGTAATAATAATTTTGTAAATTGGTTAATAAATTGATAAAAATTTCTAACTGGTTAATCCTACCTGATGATGGCAATGAGACTATCGAAATATATCGTATAATGTATGTTTGAGGAGCGCATTTTAATAATAGTAACAATAAATAAATAGTAATTTTAATAAATATGCGATAAAAATTGTTTCCATTTCAAACATTTCCTATTGCCACTTGCAGAAAATAAATGAATGATTTCAAGTGTAAGGGGAAATATATTGTTATTTGACTAGTTATTTTTATAAAAAAACACTTGTCTGAAGATTTGAGATTTCAATTGATAGGATTTTCTGCTTGATAACTAGTTCTCTGGATTCCCTCATCCAATTTGGTTATCTCGGCCAATTCCCACAGGACCCATTTGGGACCAAAGCTGTCAATAATCGAATTTTTGCGCACAATAATTATCGATTAATATCAATTTTTTCACTTACTTAATAAAATAAAATTCAAAAATTTTAGAACTAACACAAAAAAAAATTCTTAAATGCCTTTCTAAATTTTCCTGATAAAGCATTGTAAAGGATCGGATTGATGGCTGAGTTGATGAAGACCATGATCCTTGAGAACAGCAGGAACCATAAATCAAGATATGATTTTGACGCAAAGCTGTTGTAAACCATTAATGCTCGGTATGGCAACCACAGCATGGCAAACAGGATCACCACAGCCATCAACATTTTCACGACCTAATAATAATAATAATAATAATAATAATAATAATAATAATAATAATAATAATAATAATAATAATAATAATAATAATAATAATAATAATAATAATAATAATAATAATAATAATAATAATAATAATAATAATGATAATAATAATAATAGTTTTGTTGTTGGTGTTATTGTCACGTTTGTGTGCGCGCGTTTTTCTGGTGCTTTGTTGATTTTTTTGTTATTTTTATCGAAATTTTTAGAATTATTTATCTTCATATCGTGTTTTCGAATTTGTTGAACACTTTGATTAATAAAAGTGAATAAAGTAACTTTCATTCATTTTTCATTCTCCACGTGAATTGTTGAATCTCGAAAATTGTTTTGTGAGAATTTAGCATTTGCCAATACAATTTATTTTGTGATACTGAATTATGGATAAAGCAAAATCTTTGAATAATGCTGATTTGAATCCAGATGTTCTATCGAATTTTGATGCATATAGCAGAAATTTTAGTGAATACAGAGAAGATAAAATTGATGAAGTGGAATATAAAACATTCCTTTATTGATTCAATCATTGACTCAGTGAACGGAGATAAATAATGGACAAGTTCAATCTACTGAATACAAATCTAAGAATTTAATGAATTTCAAATGCATTAACATTACAGTTAAAGATTATTTATTCAACAGGAACAATAAAAATTATTATTATATTGTAAGAACTTTTGATTTTCACCTCTGATTTATTTTCATTTTTAATTGGCCATATAATTATTAAAAATTGACTATAAATCAGTAAATATATCGATGTTTTTTTGATATTGTCATATTGATTCATAATCAATTTTTTAATGAATATAATTTTAATTATTAGTATAAAATGATGATTACTTAGTAGCAGCATTAATTAAATTTTAAATCAATTAAATAATGATTTATGTCTTTTGTTGCGAATAATATATTTAATAAAAATGAAAATATTTTCGGCAATAAGACTGTTATTATTATTATTATTATTATTATTATTATTATTATTATTATTATTATTATTATTATTATTATTATTATTATTATTATTATTATTATTATAAGATAAAAGTATATTATATGAATTATGGAAATAATTGAAAATTTGAATGAATTTTGCGTTTGCTTGAGTAATTAGGAAGTAATTATTGTGAACCCTTTCCAGGTTGCTTTGTAGCAGAGATTAAAACAATATGAGAAATTTTAATAGATTTTTGTTTGATTGTTGTATAAATAATTTGTTTGAATTGCGTTTATTGATCAAATATTGCAAATGAAATGTATTTTTGTTTGTTAAATATTGAATGGTCGTTCTTGATTAATTTCTGATCTGGAATTAGCACAGTTCACTGTGCAGCACATGTGAACCATTCACCATGTGGCATGGGATTCATTGAATGGTAACTTGCTCCTTGACTCTCTCAGCCCATTGTTTTGGCTTTATATGGAATTTCTACTATTCCTTCCCAACTTACTGAAGACAGCGCTGAATTCTAAATTTGCATGAAGTGATATTGGTACTCAAAATTAGAACTCAAAACGGATTATATGTAAATGTATTTGTATTGCATATGCACTTTTATGTACATTTTGAACTCAGGCCGTTCATATCACTTCAAGATCAGAGGTTCACCACCGAACGTGATTTATTCTTGTCATGACTGTATATAACCCTTAGATTGTCTTATATAGTCTCAATATATTTTTCTTCATTTAAGTAAGAGCCTTTAACTTTATTGTCCTCCATATGGAAGGGTCTGCAATTGGTAATTGATAGAAATACTCATAAATGCGGAATTGTTACGGTTATATATGCTAGTATAATTTTTGTGCTAGTATGGGAGGATGGAGAAGTTAACTGATACTACATTTGTGTGAATGGGACCATTGGAATCCCAAAGCTCTGTCCACATTCAGATTTCCATTTAGATTGTGGAACATATGCTGTAAGTGATGGTAATAATTTTATCCAAAAAATGCTCTCCAACATCATCAAAAATCTGAAGGTTCTCGTCACTGTACTAAAGACGTCAATTCTGTATTTCTGCAGTTAAAAAGTGGTACGAAGCAAGACCATAATTTTCTTGTACCCCTTTCTCTGAATATTGTATGAATAGTGTCTTTACTCACATTAGCTTTCTAGTTGTAATTTTCCTCTCAGTCTGGACAATTTTTCTCAGGTCTTCCGTTATTTTGTATTTGATTTCACAAGAACTTCCTAAATTTTCCATATCATAAACTGATATTTAATCACTCTGGAAGTAATTGTACCGTCAGTAAATTATTGACCAATTGACCAATTAATTGAGCACGCTTATCAAGCACACTTATTGAGTACATTTATTGGACACCATTGCTATACACACTTATCAAGCACACTTATTGAGTACATTTATTGGACACCATTGCTATACACACTTATTGAGCACACTTATCAAGCACACTTATTGAGTACATTTATTGGACACACTTACTATGCACACTTATTGAGCACGCTTATTGGGATTTTATAGCATTTGCATAAATGCTTCGACCCTCATTCTTCTTCGGACTTAGTATGAGATATAAAATTAAAATTAAAATTAAACCTTAATGGAATGAAATCAAAGCTTTCAAATTACTTGCATTTTTGAGTGGTTCATGTGCTTTCTTGGATCTTTTCCAGAGGTCGTGCCTGACATTGGCCGTTTGACGAGGGTCCTTATGATGGCACAGTAGAGAAAAGTGGTCAACAGCAGTGGAATACAGTAAAACAGCATGAAATCAAACATGTATATAATCATATATTTTCTACGTTCCAGTCGAAATGTACACACGGATTTATAGGATCCATTAAGAGGGCCTCTTTTCACGATTCCTGTCAAGTAAATCCAACTGGAATTGTAAATCAAGTTAAATATCCAAATGCCAATGACGATTTTTACAGCTCTAGAAATGGTACACATTGTATGCGCCTTCATTGGGTAACAGATGGCCACCCATCTCTCGAATGAGAAACTGGTGATAGTTAATGCAGACGAATTGACACTGAGATATTGTAAATAGATGACCAAGGAACAACCCCACGAGGGTAGCAAGAAGATATTTATATCCTGATTGATGTGATAGAGAAACGGTACAATTGTCGACAGCAATACTAATATATCGGCAATCGCGACGGACACCAAATAACAGTTGGTGGAGGACTGCATATTTTTAGCAAAAGTGAGTATAATCGACACTGAAAGATTTCCTATCAGGCCGAAAAATAAAATAATTGTCGAAGAAATTATGCTGATTACTTTATAATGTTCGGAGTAATAAATGTTTTCAACTTTGTTGACAGAAAGTCCACCAGAGCCGAGCGGGAGAGTCCGGTTAATGAATTCACTCATTTTCTGTCATGTAGATTATAATTTTGCGTTTTTAATAACAGTTTTTTTTATTTTTTTACCTTATTAATTAATTGGTAGAAACTATTATATTTTCGACCAATCAAATTGCAGGAAATTTTTATATAATATTTTTCTAAATCTGGGGAATTTATTTACAAATAAATATAAATAAGGGAATAATCTTACAATATAGCAATGCATAAGATGATAAAATTTGGGGTCCCACAATGACTAAATTATTATTATTATTATTATTATTATTATTATTATTAATAAATTTTTATAATACTACTTGCAAGTGGAAATTATGTAAAATTTATAATAATTTTTTATTTAAATTTAAGCATAAATAAAATGAAAATATGTGGCGAATAGAAATTTAAAATTTAAAATTATAAAATCTTGTTAAATTGTAAAAATTTAAAACAACCAAATTTTGGAATTTAAAAATTTTAAAAAAAAGTTTGATAAATTATGACTTATCTATTGGTTTGCATACAAATCTATATTATATGAGATTTTATTCCATCAGGCCAGGTGTAGCACAAATATTGAGTAAGGTAAATTACCCCGCCCCCCCTCCACATGCACACTCATTGCGTGACTAATATGCAAATTAGTGATTAATTTTCAAAATAATAATTTCTCAGTAATTGAAAATATTAAAAATACAAATTTTTATTTTAATCCTTGCGGAGATTCGTGATAAAAATCCTTGTAATCCTAGACTAGGGCCCTTGCTATCCTACACTGCAGCCGCATTGTTGTGAACAACAGGACTTGCAATTGCTTGTTAATATCACTACTAAGATTATTTTTAATGAATTTTTTAATATATTAATTATTAATTATTGCTAAGGATTTACTTTTGCCCTAATCATAATAATTATTTTTATTTTGAATTATCAGTAAAATATTTTTTTTCGGTTTTAACTAAAAATTGTATAAATTGACAACAGGTCAATAAAACTTTACAAAGAACAACAAAGTTTTTTTATATATATTGAAGAATTTATTTATTTTGCTCTTTCTCTATTCTAATAACAATAGTAACGAGCTGTTGATTATATGAAATTTATTGATTCAATACAATTACAGTCAATCCTCCACCTTTACAAATACAATCAAATAAGCTTATTGGACAATAACATTTGTTAGCTCTGTTCATTTGTTCCGTTTTAGTTTCATTCCTTTTTGGCAAATTGTGTCCCTTTGTGTTTCTCAATTGTCATTTTTGGGCCTCCTAAATATTTCACTGTTATGTTGACAACCCTCTCCCACCGATCTGTAAAGAGCTTCCTTTCGATGGAATGTCAATAAAATTGTTTATTTTTGTTTTAGCTTCCATTTGAGCATATATTAATAATGGCCTTGCTTTTCATTTACACTTTATAGTTTTAGTTTTATTAAGTTTTCTTTGATTTTATTCCAGTTTACGAATCCCTGTTTAGAGAAATATATGAAGAACAAAAACATTGATGTTGAAAAAAAGCTTGACAAATTGTTACGATTCCAGATTTTTGAATAAATTTTTAATTTTCTTTTGATCAGTTGAAAAACAAGGTGATCACGTAATGTTCTAAATATTTGCTTGAGCACATGACAAAAGAGACCATTGATAAATGGATGTTGAATACTCATGATCTTTGCACAGGTTTGTCTGAAAGTAATAATACTATTTTTGATGTTGAAGTTAATATGTTGTCATGTTCGGAAGGTGAAAAAATAAGAGCTAAGCACACTGATCAAAAATATGTGTTGGTATTACCTTCTTCTGAAGGTTTCAGAGAATTCAAGCACAAGATCTTTAAACATGTAGATAAGAACATATTTAGGATTGTTTCAACGTTTTGCAAGGTTGGTAGCATGTTCACTAATAAGTCTCCAACTCCAATTGGTTTGTGTTCAGAACTTGTGCATCAATTTTCATGTAATGGATGTAATGCCACAGATATTGGAGAGACTGTCCGTCATCTTTGCACTCTTTGCATTGCTGACGGAATGAATTGACCCACATTTGTCATCATTTTAGGAAGTTTACCAGTAAAAAAATAAGTATTGTTGATTTTAAGATCTTTACGAAGAGTTTGAGCAATTACTGGAAACGAGTAACATGCGAGGCGTTGGTAATTAGATCTTTAAATCCTTTAATTAATATTCAGAGTCCAGCCTACAGGGATTTTGAATGTATTTCAATAATTAATCTTGTATATTGAATTTTTGGGATGATGTTGTTGTTTGTTAAATTTTTTGTATAATAATTTTAAAAAAGATTTTTTGTATGAGAATATTAAAGATTTTGTGAGTTTTTAAAATTAAAATAAGTTTTATATGATTAAATAAAATGTTTTTCAAAATGTCTTTGATGTAATTTGATTGCGATTATTAGTTGTTAATTTGTTTGAATATTATTATTTTCATTTAGTCGTGATTAATACGATTCCTAGCATGAAGAAGACTGTTAAACGGTTGCATTATATAGCAATGTTATATTTTAATATACTTAGTTGGCGATTTTCTATTATTATTATTATTATTATTATTATTATTATTATTATTATTATTATTATTATTATTATTATATTATTATTATTATTATTATTATTATTATTATTATTATTATTATTATGTAATAAATATTGTTTATGTAATAAATTTATTGTAAAAGTAAATGGTGGGCAGAAATCAAGGAAGTCGAAACCATTTATTCACCCCCATAAAGATGACAAGCTCAAGCTCTAGGCTAAGAGAACAATACCAAATTTTTCTTGAAAACTTCAATCAGAAATATGAGAGGCTAGGATTATCTGTCCATGGAAACTTCTTTTGTGCAGAATATTTACAGATTAGAATTCATCAATGAGATGATGTCATGTCGTATTGAAATGATTCTCATTATGTTGTCATGAGCCCAATATTGATAGGGGAGGGGAGTGGGGGAATTGTGTTCACCGGTTGTTTGAATAGACGCTTCATATTTCCCATTCAATATCATATTCAATCCGTCCGTAAGTTGATAATAATTTCCCATTGACAGCCTTGTACTGTTTCTGCCAATGAAATGAAATTTCTCAGCTTTATCAGTTTTACCAAGAGAATTTTCTATTTACATTGACAATTGATAATTTTTTTCAGAGTTTTTGACACGGAAGAAAAATAATTTATTCACGGTCTGTTGAAGTTCTCATCTATAAGGTCATTGGATACGGTTTAGTTTCCGCTTTCTGACCTTTTGAGGCCAGAATATCTTGATTGCTCAAGTTCCTTTACAAAAGCCTAATCACGTTTATTTATGAAATATACACCGTAAAACCCTGACTATAAGCTCTAGGTTATACGTGCTAAAATGTCACAGTTCATGGAAATTTAAAGATAAGCTTATTTATTTACCTTATTTATTTACCGTGACATTTTCTAGTAATTCGACAAGTTTAGGAATGTCTGTAATGTTTGGATCAGACTCGTTAATTCCTTCAGTTTCCAGAACATCGTCATCTTCACCGAAACAAACACGAAAGCCATTCAAAATATATTTGATAATATATTTGAAAATAGTAACCCAGTCAGTGGCCTTCATATTTCCTCAGTATGTTTTATGTTCTCATAATACCGATAATCATATTCTTTGATTCATTACGCAATTAGGACTTCTAGGACGGTTAACTATGAGGTGTAATGGCTTCATCTTTGATATCAATCCAGCCCGTATGATAACTACTTGGGCTCTTTCTGAATTTTATCAAGTGTAGTAGTGACAGATGGGAGTGATGTATATCTAATAACAGAAATGATATTACTTTTGAATCCTGGTTTCATGGTTTCTTGAAAGGCAATGATATTCGATTCTTCCATTCTTTCTCCTACCTTATCTCAAGCGTTTTGTGATTCCTCCAACTAGATCCATTAGCTACCATGATAAGCTTTGCATCATGATCAAACAAAAAGTTCTAAGTGTTAAATTTAAAATAATTCAACAGAAAAATAAATTAATAAATAAAAATGTAATGAGAATACATGAGAATCCATCTACACCAAACGCCACTGAGATACGTTTCCTTTAATATAAGAAAAACATCAATAATCTTACATTATAGAAACATACATACTTACTTTGATTTCACGCTGATGTTTTCATTTATAGTGCAATTACATACATTTTACACATTAGAAATATAAAAGTGATAGAAAAATTAAAAATTTCACACAAACACAACATATAATAAAAAACAGATGCAAACTTTTGATTCATAGAAATGCATCGCTGAGATACGTTTCTATAATAACTTTATTTTAGACAATTTTTAGAAAAAAAGATCGCTGAAAATTTTTAAAAATATATATTTTAATGAAAATATCAAGAGCAAATGAATTTGGTTCAATGTCTTTTCAATCCAGATTTGATTTCCTGAAAGAAGCCCTTCATATTGAGCTCAGAAAAAAAATTACAAAAATTATTTTATTCATATTCTGCGATTTTTTTCCAAAATGTTTTAGAAAATACATATTTTTGGCGATTGATTTATTTATTTAATTATAATTAAAAATATATCTGACTCACATTATATCAAAATAATTCCAAAATACTTAAAAATAAATCTCATAAAATTCCTAACAACCCTGAAAATTAATTAAAAATAATTTATACTGTTGACTAAAATTAATATTCAAGAACTTGAATAATGATCTCATA
>CAUHTR010007708.1:0-24308 GCA_959609185.1 Schmidtea polychroa
CCTTACATACATATAAAAAATATATTTTATAAAAACTATATTTGCTATTTATTTTTATTTTAAATATAATTTTTGCATATTTATTTATTGAATAAATTAAAATTTATTAATAAAATTATAACTGAGATAAAACTATATTGTTCAAATACATAAAATAAAAATGAAATAAATTAAAGCCACTTATTGCTAGTATGAACTCGTTAATAACTCGACCCCCTATCATCCAACTGATAAAATTTAATAATTAAAGAATCTGGTATTCATTACGAAAGTAATTATGAAGTAACTTTATTTTTTCAAATGAAATAATAAAAGTTATTTTTAATTTTTATCAATTTATGTTAATAATATTATAAATTAAAATATTAAATTTTAAATGACCAATTTAAAATAAAATATTAATTATAAATAAATTATATAACTTTTATTAATTTTTATAATTATTAATAAATAATATTCATTCTTAATCATTTTAAACTTTTAAATGACTGCTTTAAAATAAAATATAATTTTTAAAAATATTAATTATTAATAAATAATATTCATTCTGTGATATAAAGATAAAAATATTTCTATAGTGATAATAGAAATTGAGCTAATTGTACAAGTTTCATCAATTTGTTTATATCCTAATGTTTTGCATTAAGGACTTCGAAATTCATTATGAAATAATGAAAATTATATTTCATTTTAAAATTAATTTAAATTTTTTTTATTGAAATTATGAATTAAAATATTATTTTACAAAAATTTAACTATATTTTAATTATAAAATAAATTGTTTGAATTTCAAAATATAATTATCTATAAAAATGTTCCAAGAATTTCTTGATTCAATAGTTCAATCTACTCAATCTCAATACATTGAACCGATATTGAAATTATGCGGTTATGGTGAAATTTCACATTTTCACAAATTTACTGATCATTCTGTCGATCTAATAGAGAAATATGTGCAAAATCGATTGTCTGCAATGCCAATTGAGGAGCGTGCACAAATTATCGGCAATGAATTTGCGGCTTTCCCTTCATATTTTATGTTTGCTCCGGTTTTTCGAATAAATTTAATCAACACTATTTCTCTTTTGGTAAAAGAATTCGAAAATAAAATATCAAAAAATCAAAACAATAGAGTGGATACCCAGCTTACTATAGACAAAATATTTGAAAAGTTAACCTCTGATAAACATATTGTACACACAAAAGTTAAAGAATGTAATGAAAATAGTGATTTGTCACAAACTATTCCTGAAAACAAATTTATCACATCCAATTCAGCTTATCCACCATTGACCCCCAATAGAAATGCTTGCTCAATAAAAATTGAAGAAATTATTGAAAATAGTGATTCATCACCAGAAATTCACACAAACAATTCAAAAATAAATCTTAACTCATCCGAACGGCTTTATAAATTTGATGCTTCAAACAGCTCCTATGAAAAGGTTTTGAAGAATATTACTTCGAAATATCCAGATGTGCAGCTTAATATCGAAAGAGATTTCGAATTAGAAGATTGGTACGATAAAAAGACAAATAAAAGAGTTTACGGTGCGTTTGTTTGTCGACTTTGTGAAAAGAAAGATGGGAAAGAAAAGAGAATAAGATTCTCCTATATTGGACATTCATCGATCATTTACACAAATATACAAACGCATTTGAAAATGCATCTTGATAAAAGTCGACCTTCTAAAAAACGTAGATGGACCACAGCTAATTTAGAAAATTAATTTAATATATTTTGTTTTATTAATTTCTTTATTTTTTGATTTTATACAATATTTTTATTGAAAATGTTTTACATCACACTTTATATAAAATACGTAATTATCGTTGAAGTAGTAGGTAGTGTGCGCACTGATCAAGTAAATATTATTTATTTTTCAAGTTCAATTATAGTAAAGTTATTATATAGGACGAGTTTTGTTTGAATATGTTTTTTTGGTGGTGCTTGAAAATTGTTTTGCAGCTATTTTAAAAATGTTTTTTGTTTGATTTCGAAAGTTTAAAATATTTAGTTACTTTATGTAGTTCGGTAGGATATTCTAGAATCTAACTCTATGTGTTCTTGATCAAAGGAATAACTCAGGACAAGTATTTTTTAATACTATTAATCTTTATAATATCTGGAATTCGCTCAACATAATTTCAATAAATTGATTTGATTTAGTGGCAAGTAATACTACGAAGACCACCTCAAGTAAGTTGAATTGACGTATGTAATGCTTCTCAAAGACCTTTTCTTTTCTCGTAGGCATTTTTCCGCTTTTATTTCAATTGTCTGTGGAACCTAAATCAATTTTATATTACCATATTTGTTTTCCTCTTATCAGTTGCCATTCTTCCATATCAGTTTTCCACTTCAATTATAATTTTTAAATTATAAATATGTTTAAAATATAAATTATAAATAAATTAAATTATAAATACATGTCCAATTATGGAACCCAGATAAAAATTACTGATAAAGGCGATATAGGTCAATTTGTTATATTACTTTTCATATATATATCGTAAAAATTATGGTATCAGGATGGAAAGAATGAATTATAGATAAATGAAATGAAAAGATAGCAATGATATATTCAATAATAAGATAAAAGAAGATTTTACTATATCCCATTAAAGTAAAAGTAAAATTTTGAATGAATAAAACGGTATGTTGAAATATGTAAGGGTTGATGATATTGTAATAATCATGCGACTAAAATTTATATAGGAAATTACTAAGTTTCGGATAATTTTACATATAAAGTTCTTTTGTTGATGTTAAGATAAACGATGCCTTTACTCATTAAAAAAACTGAACGTAATAGTGGTTATTTGTGGGATTTTGTGTAGGAATATAATGTTATGAAAACTATCAGAAACATCGAGAAAATGTGGGATGAAGTCATCTATTCGTGTATGAAGAGTGTTTATAAAAGGTTGATTTGAAAATAGTTGAAGATCATATTAAATATGAAATGATATTCAAAATAAGATCCAAAACATTAGGCTAACAGCCTTTTGTAGAGACAAAAAGTTTGATGACGTAGACGATATTCGGTTTTGTTAAAGTCAGATGGTAAACTCTTACCTTATAAAGAGATACAGGAAACTTTGACATGATGTGTTTCAATAGCTGTAGAACAATAACCATAAGCCATAACAAAGAGTATTAAGTATCATTTTGTAGTCTGACTCATAGTCGAACAGATAATGAGTCATGCATAATTGAACCAGTGCGCACACTACCTACTACTTCAACGATAATTACGTATTTTATATAAAGTGTGATATAAAACATTTTCAATAAAAATATTGTATAAATTCAAAAAATAAAGAAATTAATAAAACAAAATATATTAAATTAATTTTCTAAATTAGCTGTGGTCCATCTACGTTTTTTAGAAGGTCGATTTTTATCAAGATGCATTTTCAAATGCGTTTGTATATTTGTGTAAATGATCGATGAATGTCCAATATAGGAGAATCTTATTCTCTTTTCTTTCCCATCTTTCTTTTCACAAAGTCGACAAACAAACGCACCGTAAACTCTTTTATTTGTCTTTTTATCGTACCAATCTTCTAATTCGAAATCTCTTTCGATATTAAGCTGCACATCTGGATATTTCGAAGTAATATTCTTCAAAACCTTTTCATAGGAGCTGTTTGAAGCATCAAATTTATAAAGCCGTTCGGATGAGTTAAGATTTATTTTTGAATTGTTTGTGTGAATTTCTGGTGATGAATCACTATTTTCAATAATTTCTTCAATTTTTATTGAGCAAGCATTTCTATTGGGGGTCAATGGTGGATAAACTGAATTGGATGCGATAAAATTGTTTTCAGGAATAGTTAGTGACAAATCACTATTTTCATTACATTCTTTAACTTTTGCGTGTACGATATGTTTATCAGAGGTTAATTTTTCAAATATTTTGTCAATAGTAGGCTGGGTATCCACTCTATTGTTTTGATTTTTTGATATTTTATTTTCGAATTCTTTTACCAAAAGAGAAATAGTGTCGATTAAATTTATTCGAAAAACCGGAGCAAACATAAAATATGAAGGGAAAGCCGCAAATTCATTGCCGATAATTTGTGCACGCTCCTCAATTGGCATTGCAGACAATCGATTTTGCACATATTTCTCTATTAGATCGACAGAATGATCAGTAAATTTGTGAAAATGTGAAATTTCACCATAACCGCATAATTTCAATATCGGTTCAATGTATTGAGATTGAGTAGATTGAACTATTGAATCAAGAAATTCTTGGAACATTTTTATAGATAATTATATTTTGAAATTCAAACAATTTATTTTATAATTAAAATATAGTTAAATTTTTGTAAAATAATATTTTAATTCATAATTTCAATAAAAAAAATTTAAATTAATTTTAAAATGAAATAAAATTTTCATTATTTCATAATGAATTTCAAAGTCCTTAATGCAAAACATTAGGATATAAACAAATTGATGAAACTTGTACAATTAGCTCAATTTCTATTATCATTATAGAAATATTTTTATCTTTATATCACAGAATGAATATTATTTATTAATAATTAATATTTTTAAAAATTATATTTTATTTTAAAGCAGTCATTTAAAAGTTTAAAATGATTAAGAATGAATATTATTTATTAATAATTATAAAAATTAATAAAAGTTATATAATTTATTTATAATTAATATTTTATTTTAAATTGGTCATTTAAAATTTAATATTTTAATTTATAATATTATTAACATAAATTGATAAAAATTAAAAATAACTTTTATTATTTCATTTGAAAAAATAAAGTTACTTCATAATTACTTTCGTAATGAATACCAGATTCTTTAATTATTAAATTTTATCAGTTGGATGATAGGGGGTCGAGTTATTAACGAGTTCATACTAGCAATAAGTGGCTTTAATTTATTTCATTTTTATTTTATGTATTTGAACAATATAGTTTTATTTCAGTTATAATTTTATTAATAAATTTTAATTTATTCAATAAATAAATATGCAAAAATTATATTTAAAATAAAAATAAATAGCAAATATAGTTTTTATAAAATACATTTTTTATAAGTATATAAGGTTCGTTCCGTTCGATTCGACCAACACAATTAAAACTCTGAATACAAAAAATGTAAAATGCGCGAAAGGTTAAATTAATAAATAAAAGATATTTTTACAAAATCTTTATTATTTATATATACAAGTTATCAAGAATTTTAACAATATACTATGTTGCTGGCAAAAGGACAGATAATCGGCTATTCGAACCATCCTAAAAAATTATTACTAAGAGTCACGGTTGGTTCTAAGTTACACCAACAGCCCGACAAAGTGAAAGATGAGGGTGGTTTCTCGAAATTTGATGCGGTAGTATTGACCCAGAAAATAAGCCTTTCTAAAATTTAATATATACCATTTTAAGGTTTAATATTTTATTACATAAAATAAAATAAAATAAAATCTATAAATAAATTATATTTTTCCTATTTAATTAAATTTGATAAATAATTAAAAATTTCAAACTAATATATAAGATTATTTTAAAAAATAAGCATAAAATTATTAAAAATTAGTTTCAATTACTAAAATAAAAACATATGAAAAATATTATGACAAAAATAATATAGATTTTATAAAAATAATTCGAAATTTTAAATTAAAAAAATCCAGTGAAAATAAACAATTGGACAGTGAAGCTTTAGAGTAAAAAGCATGGAATAATAATTCAGCAAAATTATAATCAATTAGAAATAATTACGAGAATGTCAGATGATATTGTGACGGAAAATAATAGTTGGGGGACAATTGTGAGAACTTAAACAAAAAAATACAGTATCAGTATATATGAAAAGCCAAAAATTGTGAATTGAGAAAAATCGATAAAAGATTCATAAATTCGAATTAAAGTCTGAGAAATTCGTCATGGGGAACAGATAGCGGGGAGTATCATTGTGATAACGGAATAACAGAAGGAAGATTTGGGCCCATTATCGGGCCACAATGATTAATGGGAGAAGACCATGAAAAAAATAATGCGTGCAGTAAGGCCCGGACGGGCCATTAATTGTCTTTGTTCGTTGGACCATTCTAAGAGAGAGAGATTGGTTCGGCAATAACCATTAGTCATCCCGATTTCAAAGAGCATATAAGGAATGGGAAAATCAGATTAAACCAACATTTAGGCTCAGCTAGGAGTTAGAAGAAAACGAGGGTACTTACAACAAGATACCAAATACTAAACACTATCAACCAAACACTTACAACTAGCTACTTACAACCAACTAAATATTCTTCATTCTATGCTTTTTAAATAATTTTTTATATTTTTGTTAGAATTCAAAAATATTTTTCATTACAATCAGTAGAAAAACCTTTTCTAAGTGTCTAAATTTAACAAAAATGACGATTTTCTTCAAAAAATAGAATAATTTCAACCTCTTTAAAACATCACGTTGAATTGAAAATAATTTAAATAAAATTACAAGGAAAGACTATAGAATTCTAATTTTTATTCACAAAAGATCTGCTTAACTAACATTACTAAAATCCGTACTGACTTATTTTTACAAAGTAAAAATTGCATGCTTATTCAATAAATAATTATTGTTAATTCGTTTTATTATAATATAGTCTGAGTTTATCCGACAGGATATTTTGTCCCCCTATGAGTACTGATCATAAGGATATTGGTCACACTCAACCCCCACCTACCCATTAACCAAATACTAACAACTAAGTACCAGATACTAGCAACCTAGTACCTCCCAGTAGCTAGCAACTAGGTACAAAGTACTAACAACTAACAACTACGTACCAGAAACTAACAACCAAGTACAAGATACCAAGTACTATCAACCGGATACCAACAATCAACTAGCAACACATAAAAATAATAACAATTAAATACAAAATATTCTTCAACACATACATTATCTTCTTATAAACATCTACAACTTAACTCTAACAACCAGATATCAAGTACTAAACACTATCAACCAAGTACTAACAAATAGATGTTTAAAAGAAAATCCTCTTCACTTGAAAAAATTGGATGAAAAATTAATAAAATTTCAACTAAACTCAAGATTTTCCAATAACTAGGTAAAAATTGAATAATCATTGTGAAAATAACATACAAAAATTATTCA
Source organism: Schmidtea polychroa (assembly GCA_959609185.1). Classification (NCBI taxonomy): domain Eukaryota; kingdom Metazoa; phylum Platyhelminthes; order Tricladida; family Dugesiidae; genus Schmidtea; species Schmidtea polychroa. The sequence continues at coordinate 7,151 of CAUHTR010007708.1, forward strand.
AAACATAGTAAATAAATATCATAAAAAGGCAATTAACGGACAAAGAAAGAACTTTAAATTCTAGTCATTAATAATCCAGTAAATATTTATCTTAAATACTGATCATTTAACCCTCCAGAGGGTGCGTTGGGTCTCACAGACCCAGACGATCTTTTTTTGCGTAAAAAATTTTTTTGTGGCGTAGCATCAATTCAGAACATTCTGTAGCTGATTCATTTCAGCTTTACTTTAATTTCGACCAAAATCATTAATACATTATTAAATCATTATAATTTTAGACAACAGTCTTTACTATTTTTGAAAATAAAATAATCATGGATCCAGTTGAAAAAGAAAACGAAAGAATCCGACAGCTACTGGAGACAATTGTTGTGAGTTCTGATGAAACTGATGATGATAGTGACGCAGGTGAGGAAGACAATTTGGAGGTTAGACGTGAATCTACTGATACTGAACAAGAAATGAGTGACGTAGCTTCTGAGGATGAGTTGGATACAGATGGTTTAGACCAGTGGTGTCCAACCGAAATTGGTTACTGGGCCAAAATAAAAAATAAAAATATAATGTGGGCCGCACGTATTTATTTATTATAAAAAATTTATACAAACTAAATTATGTTTTACATATACATACATATTACTTAATGTGAAATTTGTTTTTCAATTTTTTCAGAATATTTTTTTATGTCCACAGGTATTTTCGAAGTTGCATATCGTAATTGGTTTTTTAAATTTTCATCAGTTAATCTATTACGACTTTTACATTTAACAATCTTTAATTTTGAAAAAAAAGATTCGCAAAGATACGTGGTCCCCATTTCAGCTGTAACGCTTATCGCTAGTTTTCTTAGATTAGGAAATTTATCATTGCATATGTATTTCTTATAAAACTGAACTTTATCATTGGCTTCAAACATATATTTTAATTCAGAAGATGACTGGAGATCTATTAACTCCATTTGCAAATTTGTTGGAGCTGATTCCACAACAATGTCAAATGGACATAGGAAAATATTAAATATATTCTCATATTTCTTTAAATATGAAAATCTCTCCTGAAATTCTTGTAGTAAATTGGTAATTTCTTGTGCATATTTAGAAAAATCTTTTTTGTCACAATTAAATATATGTAATAATGTAAAGTGGACAGAATTTTTTGATTTTAATTGACTTTCATAAAGTTTCAGTTTTTGTTATGAATGCTTTTATATTTCCATAACAGTCTGTGATCAACTTGTTTTCACCTTAAATTTTTAAATATTTCAATTAACACGAAATTTACAAAAATGATAGAAATTCACGAAAATGATAGAAATTCACTTGAATATTTACTAAATTCCGCTAATATCAACTCTAAAAAATTACCAATGAATTTCTTAAACATCAAAAATTTNTTGTGGAGAATATAAGTGATTAAATATTAATTATTAACCTACTCTTTTACAAATGAAGCAAATCTTGAGCTTTATTTCAATATAGAATAAAATAAAAATATTTCTTAGAAAATTCTTTTAAACTAGGAAGGCTGGGATTTTGTCGGGAACTAAAATCTAAAGGTAACAAAACTCATATATATATAATTGAAGTATTTATATTTTGTTAGTTAGTAAATCTTGTAATAAGAAAATTTTGTTGTTAAATAATTTCTGTCACTCCTTGACTTACAAGCACCCAGATAAGGGATGGTGAACCCTTAATAATTTTCCTCTTGATCGCTGTTCTCATCTGTCTTTTATAATTCGTTACTAATCAGACAGGAACTCTCTTTTGTTAGGAAATGTTTGCCAATATAATATAGAAGCATCTATAGACTATAGTGGATAATATTGTCAACCTCAATTTTTTTTTGCTTCTATAATTCAAATGATTAGGCTTATGCTCTTTTGATTAATAAACCCTGCTGTAATCATTTAAGACCTTCAAATGATGCATTGGCAGTAATTAATCAAAAAAATTTTGTATCAAATTTTTGGAATTTTGACAATTTTAAATATTGAGTGCATATCTGAATTATTTGATAAATTTATTTAATAAATGGTATATAATTACAGTTTTCTAATAAAATATTTAATGGAATTTTTTAATTATCTTTAAGTACATTTAAAAAAATTATTTGCCAAAAACATGGTCGTATAGTGTTTGACTTTTATATTGTTTGACTCGTACTTTAGAAACATATAATAATTTACTATTGAATTTTAAACACGGGCAAGTTTGCGTTTCTGTAATTCTGTCCCTCTCACCAGTTGTTACTTTTGCTTGTTCCATTGATGTAAATATTTCCTATGCTGTTATCATTTGTACAATTGATTAGTTACATAGAACTATATTCAATTATTGTGATGGTCGCTGAGTTCTAGTATCGTTTCATTCAAATATGATTGAATATTAATTGAAATATTTCAAACTTAACAAAGACTGATAAAAATCCGACCAAAATTCATTATAACACAAACAGTGCTTCCTGTAAAAAAACAACTTTATAATTAGTTCAAATGTAAAGTAATCATTATTAATAGTATTCAAAACTTGCCCTGCCAGCAATAGGAAAAAGACGCGAGAAACTATAAATGAAATGTGATATTTTCAGGATAACTAGAGGTCTATTTAATAGATGTTAAATATAATATAACTGTAATATCACAAACTGTAAATATTTTATAAATAATATACCTATTTGATTGACATCATTAATAGTTAAAAACAACCATAAAATTTGTAATGGAAAGAACATTCACCTAATAAAGTGTTAAAAATTATGGAAAAAATACAACAAAATATATTAAATTAATTTTCTAAATTAGCTGAGGTCCATCTACGTTTTTTAGAAGATCGAGATTTTCCAAAATGTATTTTTAAATGTGCTTGTATATTTGTGTAAATGATCGATGATTGTCCAATATAAGAGAATCTTATACGCTTTTCTTTCCCATTTTCTTTTTGACAGATCCGACAAACAAACGCACCATAAACTTTTTTATTTGTCTCTTCATCGTACCATTCTTCTAAATCGAAATCTCTTTCTCTATCAAGCTGTACATCTGGAAACTTCGAAAGAGTGTTTTTTCAAAACTTTTTCATAGGCACTGTTAGGAGCGTCATATTTATAGAGTTGTTCTGTATTATTTAATTTTTCAACACTGCTGGAATTGGATGCTGTATGCGTTGAAGCAAAATTATTATTTTCATCACAATCTTCGAATTTGCCTGGGAAAATTGTTTCATTGGAAATTAGCTGTTTAAACATCTCATCATTAGTAACAGGAGTATTTCTTTTCTTTGAAATTTTATTTTCAAATTGTTTTACTAAAAGAGAAATAGTGTTGATTAAATTTATTCGAAAAACCGGAGCAAACATAAAATATGAAGGGAAAGCCGCAAATTCATTGCCGATAATTTGTGCACGCTCCTCAATTGGCATTGCAGACAATCGATTTTGCACATATTTCTCTATTAGATCGACAGAATGATCGGTAAATTTGTGAAAATGTGAAATTTCACCATAACCGCATAATTTCAATATCGGTTCAATGTATTGAGATTGAGTAGATTGAACTATTGAATCAAGAAATTCTTGGAACATTTTTATAAAAATTTCATTCTGAAATTCAAACAATTTATTTTATAATTAAATTTTAAAATAAATAATTAATATTAATTCTAAAATTTATATTTATAATTTTAATTATTTATTTTGAAAAATTTTTAAGTTATTTGAAAAGTAATTTTATTTTTCAAAACAATTTCATAAAATCCAAAAAATCATGTTAACAGCTTCACAACATTGCAGGTGTTTAATACAAATAATAAAGTTTTGATTTCAGTGCCCAAATAAATCAAACGGAAAACATAAATATGACATATGATTAATTTTTCCTTATTATTTTATATTTTCATGCTTTTTTTTATTTTAAAAACTTTCATTAAGTCTAGTAAAAGAATTTTAATTTTTCATAAATTATGTTATGATATTACTAATATTTACTTTTGAATCAAATAATAAATAAATTTTATATTAATTTCAAGCGTAAGCAATATTTTAGAAATATAAATGGAACTTACATTAGAACTTTTTAATAATTTCTTTCATAGCTTGGAAAGTCAAAATTTTCAATTTTAATCACAAAATTGAACTTGAATTTAAAAAACTCCTTAATTGATTTTATGATTTATACTAATTTTATGTGACCTACATAAATGGTGGGTTACAGGTAATCCACAATTTACCTTTTTGTACTGTTTCCTGTGTCACCCAGAATACAAGAATGATGTACCGCTCGACAACCGTTGAGTGATTAATCTTGGAACTGTATCGAGTGGGTGAGTACCATCGAAAAGTGAGCATACCTTTGTATACTAAAATCGGCAAGTACTCAAATGGGTTTGCGGACTGCCGATAGAAGGCCTGATTACGACTTTCATTTAGGTCCCTTCTATAGTAGTAATTCTTAATTAGACTTTGTCTCTTCCTTCCCCAGTATTTTTTACTGAACATTGACAACTCGGATACCGAGCTTTCTTTGATTTTGTTCCTGTCCTCATTTCGTTAACCACTATTCCAGGCCTAGTATCTTTGTTCGATTCCATTCATTGTGTCGGGGCCAGACCTGTTCCATTGATCTTGTTTCGCCTATTCGCTCGAACTGGAACACCCAGTACCGCACCATCGCAGAAGTTCTTGCCTCCGGTTCGCCTGGCAGCATGTCATGTGAACGTTGCTCCTGCGTTTTCTGTAATTATTTAGAAAGTGAATAACATATTGCATCACATAAACTCCGCACTAATGTTGAAGTTCCTAGGGTTAACTCATCGTCCTCCAACATTCACTCATTTCACTGCAATTTCCCTCATTTTACCCATCCACTGTCGATCTGTTTGGTGGATTCATTCAATATTTAACTATTCCTAACAATATTCATCCAAATTTTTATTGTTTTATTTATAACATATTTATATCTACCCTTTCACCTTTAATCAGTAATTCTTAAGTCTATATTACACTAATACTTTTGTTTACTTATATTTTCTTAAAATTAGATGAGGTTAACTTTTAAATCAATTGCTATTTTTAAAAGAATTCTAAATGATGTTTATGTGTATATAATCTTACTAGGGTCCTTATTCTGATACCTAAGTTTGGGTCATTTCATTATTTAAATTTACAATTTAAATGTACATTATCCACATAATGGATATATAAATTTTATTAAATATTTTTCTATTTATATGTGGTAGGTTTTTAGATAGAAAAAGTTTTTATTTGCTGTATGAAACATTTTTTTCGATGAAAGGAATTACTTGTATATATATAATTTGAATATAATATGAATATAATTGTAGAAATGGACAAGCAACAGAGAGCAGAAGTCAAAACCATCATCGAAGTACTCCGACAATCAACATCAATTAAAATACATAAAAATATAATCTGTGGAGTTTGCCTGAACCTATTAAAATAACCCCCTCAAACAGGTTGTGGATGTAGAATATGCCGAAAATGTATAGAGGAAATGCTTAGAAAGGAACCACAATGGTGCCCAGTGTATGGAAAGAGAATGATAGAAAAGCTGAAAGATACACATGAAGACAAAGCAGCAATCAAAGACATACTGAAATCAAACCTGGGAGTCAATATATGTGCCGAAGAAAGGCAATAAAGTGAATCATGGAGAAGTCATACAGGCAATATTCGTCCAGAAACAATTCAAACAATACCCAGTTAGAAATAATGTATCCCTTGTGATACCGACTTTATAAAACAATCGTGTATATATTATCCTTTATGATACCAATCAACTATAATATATCATGCCTTGTGTTATCATCAATTGACTATTCTTATTTTAATTATTTTACTCTTTATACCACTATTGGTGTATATAGTAAATATTTTATTTTTGTTGTACATATTATCGAGTTGTTATTAGTTTATTTGACATATATTTTTCCTCATACATAATTAATATTGTTAAAAAAGTGTAAAATTAATGGTTATAGAAAAATAATTAAGTTAAATTAAAAATAAAAAATACTATTAAAAAACAATTGAAAGTTTCATGGTGAATAATCTTCAAATTTCATTATAACACAATTAGATATTAATTTTTAATATATCAATATTTCTAAGATATTAATTAAAAAATAACACGCAATCTATTATAACATCTGCCATAGGAATATTAAATCAATAAATAGAAAAATATTAGTAAACGTATAAGAATATTAAAACATCTGTAAAATATATTTAAAAATATATAATATTATTCCGTGCGTATAGGCCGGAAATAAATTAATTTTTTTATTAAAATTTCAATAGTAAAAATTAATATAAATACCCCAGCAAAATTTAGTTGAATTACCAAAAATTAGCGTATAGCAATTTCGAAGGGTAATCCGGAGAAATAACTAAAACCCGAGACAGTACAAAATAGTCTCACAGATCTTTTTAATAAAGCAGTAATCTTTTTACATAAAACATTCGCTACATAACATATTAACAAGACACATTGATTGCAAGTATTTTTAGTTTAAAGAAAAGTGAATAAAGAAAATAATCGTTAGATAATACAATTGTACTTGGAAATTTGCATTATTTATTTTTGGGTAATTTTTATTATTAATAAATATTTATACCGAGACTTGTTTTTTGTTTATATTTATATAAGAACCAGACAAGTTGAGTGTTTCAAATATCGAGACCTCAACATACGTCAGTATATATTACCTTCGTTTCATGTGATATCTTCAACCGCCACCCCTTGGCCTTATGATGCCCAGTTAATGTCGGACCTTTTACAGGATGGGAACAACGAGAGTTGATTCGCGGACAAGTTTACGTTGAAGAAACCTTAACTCAATCATTACTAGTTTCTTTAATATCTTCGAGTCGCATTTAGATATGCACATTATTAGACAATAAAGGAAGGGTCAGTGTATTAAATAAAACTTCACTTTATGTTAATTTTTTTGGTTATCTGATCCGCATGAGTCTTTTAGGATTAATCGATCTGTAGGAGAATAAATGACACACCCCCTGGACCAGGGGTTAACAAAAGATTCTTCATATAATTACTGAACCAGTTCATGAGGATGTAAGCCCTTCTATCGGCATTCTTGAACCCGTAAATGAGGAAATTATGAAGAGTAGTTTTAACGCAGAAGCTCACCTCTTTATAGGTCTTCAGCTACTATGTGCAATATTGAAGATGAAATACGGACTTGTTTAACGAACCTCGCATCAATTTGAAACACACTTTATTTCGAATGAATATTAACACGTAACAACGTTATTATAAAATTTCAAAAGGTATAAATATAATGATAAAAAATCTTGTCTATCAGAAATAAACAAACTTGTAAATTTAACTATTTCCAATTTTAATTTAAACGTGTTTTAATTTACTTTAACATTTTCAATTTTTGAAATATAGAAGACAATGAATATTAGCACATATTACATCCTCTATGCACAATTTAATTTATATTTGTTTATTTAAATTACAGTTTCTTTTTAATATATAAATCGTATTACAAAAATTTAATCAACCTCATATATAAGGCCAATGTGCTATAGTATTATATTATGCACATTACGCAAAAAACTTGATCTAACTTCATCTAAATGCGATAGTATTATATTTAAACTTTAGAAAGTAAACAACTACATAATTTTTTTGTTTAGGGTTCCCATATCGTAGACTAGAAAAGGTTGGAAATCACTTATCTAATGGGTAGTGATAATGAGGACGATCTCATATTTGTCAAGGAAGACAGAAATCAAAGAAGAGCCCAAAGTATCTAGTAGTTACAACAGATTGGACCCACGGGGTGAATTAGATTCCGACGATGAGTATTTTTCAATGGATGAAGAGATACAGGAAAAACAGAGGTTAGAAAATTAAGGATAGGATTCAGAGATGCAGATAGATGTGACAAAGAACTAGAGCCAGAACCTGATTTTGCGTTAGAGAAGCGAAATTTGATTATAAAAGGGGGAAATCGGTAATCACAGAAAAAGAACTATGTCGTCACTTCGAAATGCGAATTAATGATGAAAATATCCTGAATCTGGCAATAAGAAAGGGATTAGGTTAGGGTTAGGGATCAATGGAACGCGAAATACAGTTGATCCTTTGCGACAATGGTAATGAGGACATAACCATGATGGAATCAGGAGGAATGTTAGATGATATGTGCCGGCTTATAAATAAATTTGAATTTGTGCAGTGGCAATTTATTGAATATTTTATTGAATTTGTATATTTTTATTTGATGTATTGTAAAAATCAAGAAAATAACAAAAAAAACTAATTAAAACAAAAAAAATTAAATAAAACACGCTACCGCTTAATCCTGATTGGATGAAAGCGACTTAAAATAAGTATATATACTGACGTTCGGAATTAATCTGTTAATGTTATTTTTTGTTTACAGGTAAAAATTTAAATTTGATTCATGTACTGTGAATGCTATTTTCTGTTACAGAACATCATTATTATTACTTTCACGGAAACCATTTTATTTTGTAAGATTCTAGGAAATCATTTATCTAGTTCAGTGGTTCTTAACCTGGGGTCCATGGACCCTCAGGGGGTCCGCGAACGGGTTCCAAGTGATCCGCGGCACTATTTACAAAAAATCGTAAAAATTATTTTTATGTTATCTTGATATTGTAACTAAAATAATAAGTAACATTTCTTTACTGTTTTGTAGCATTCTAACATTTGAATTTTTATGTTAAAAAATTAGTCTCAGTAGGCACTTTTTTGTAAATATTTACTCGTTGCTATGATACTATTCTATTTTTGCACTGATTCGAAGTTTTTATTGTTGCTATAATAAAGTTGAAGTTTTTTTCTTTTAACTTGCGGGTGTAATTTAATTCTGTCAATTTTTCCTGCACATTATATTTGGTAAGTAAAAGTAATTTACTGCATATTTGGTATAAAATTATGTTGGATGATGAGGGTAGGCCCATCACCACATTTAACCTCAACAAATATTATAAGACAGGGCCCAGGAGATATAGGGTCAATATTAGTACCGAGGAGAGACAGTAGACCCGGATAACCCAATCTAATTAAAAAATAACACAATCAACTCGAATTCGTGAACAATCGAACATTCTGTATATGTCTGAACTATTCAAAACATTATTTATGATCAAGTAAACCCAGATAACCCAATCCAATTCAAAGAAAACACAATCAACTAAAATAAATCCAATAAAACAGTATTCATGAACAATCAAACATCCTGTATATGTCTGAACTATTCAAAATATTATTTGTGATCAAACATTATTCCCAAAACTATTAGTGCATATTTTACCTTTTAGTATTATCTTTTATTTGTGTATAGTCTGGATTTTATCTTTTAACATTGGTGTATGATTTTTATGATCAGGTGTATATATTCAATAGAATATGTATCTTATCAATCCTTTATATACAATATAATTTTTGGTGAGTTACAGGGGGTCGAATATTTGCTTTTTAGTGCTGTTACCAGCGTAACCAAAAATACGTTGTTTTTTTACTTGATACCCGTTGAGTAATCAACGTTGGTACTGTATCAAGGGGTTGAGTACTCGCAAAAAGTGAGCACACCAAGGGCACTGTAATTGTCGAGTACTCAATGGGTCCACAGACTACCGTTAGAAGGTATGTGTCCGATTTACTCAGGTCCCTTACTGAAATTGTTCTCCCAAACATCCATACACAAATTTTCAGTCACCGAACGATTGCAACATACAATATACACTAATTTATTAAAATCATTTGTTCAGCAAGTTAATCACATTGTAGGAGATCTCGTCGTTTTTTGATTTAACTTGTTGTTCCTGTTCGGCCGATCTTGCCCTTTTCAGTTTCTCGCGGATATTTCGTTTGTTTGTTTGCCGAAGCCGGGGGTATATATCTCCCCTAGCCCTACGGCCAGTGACCGGATTTGTCTTATTGCGGCTTCGTGAATTACTTGTTCGTTCCGTTTGGTTTCCAGCGAGCGTATTTGCATTTTCAGCTCATGGATATCCACTAGGTCTTGTGCAGCTTGGGTCTGTAGTTGGTGAATTTGCGTAGTCTTCTTTTTCATCTCAGCGGGGCTAAACCAAGTGCCCTCGAATTCTCGACACTTTACCTTGAGCTTTTTGACCCGGACTCGGAGGTATTCGGCTTGTTGTTGGGCTTGCTCGCGGTCTTTGCGTAAATTCTCGTACAGTTTGAACACTGAAATAGGATAATAATAAAATTTAATTACTCTCATCCATATACGTGTGGGCTAAGCCTTGAAGGTGTTGAAAATTGAATCAAGGATGAGAGAGGAACCAGACAAAATAATAAAATAGGATAAAATAATTTTAACCTAAAATTCCAGTAAAATATAGGAAAATCCAAACAAAATGTCAAGAAAAGAAATAGGAATAAATAATAAAATAATAAAACCCTCAAGATTAAGACAAAAATAAACTACCTAATAAACATAGCGGATAAAGGGGAAATGAAATAACCAGAACTTAGGAAATAATTAAGATATTAAAAAAATAAAATATAAAAATAAAACCCCTGAGTAAATTTATAAGTTAATTAAAACAAAAAATTATATTGTAACAAAACGACGATAAATCTTTAGAAAAAATAAGAAAAATAATTAACATTAAGAAAACAAATAAATAATAAAAAAATAAAATAAGACCATTAAAATTCGTTATATTATAATAAAAAACATAATAATAATAAATAACAAAATTACAAGCTAACTGTGTCCTGATTGGACGAAAAATAATATATAAGAAACGCGAAACATCTGTAGAGTATCACTTTAACCAAAAACTATACAGGGACGACTTCAATTTTCGGACTCCTAATCAGAACTACTTTGACGAAATAATAGTACGGCTGCGGAAAATTTAACAAACCAGGACACAACAAGCCTAATTAGAAAACTAATTTGTGACATCGTAGAATTTTAACTTCGACACCTTCAAGAAAGATTTTGGTAGGTTATGTTTGATTGATGTATAATGGATTATTATTATGTATAATTGATTTTTAATATGAATGATAAATAACAAAAGACTTTAATTTCAATAAAATTTATTTGAAAACAATTTGCTTTTTCTTCATGGTGCTGGCGACGATGCCATCTGGGAGTTCGGGTATGATGCGGCCGGATTATGAATGTGTTACAGAGAAATCTCGTGAATATGGATGCCAAGATACGATGAAATTAAATTGTTAGAGCCAGCCGAGGAGTTGTAAGAATTTGGGGCGATATACTGATTGCTTGATAAATGTAAAAGTTGGTAGCAAAGATTCATCATACCCGGAATCCGAATGGCGTGGTCACCAGGCAAATATTTATTGATTTTTATTAGTTTGATTATTTGCATATTTATTTGACGATGATTTAAGACGATTTGAGTTGTCCTTGACGACGGTCCAGGAGTAGTGGGCAGAAATGCGTACTATCCTTGGGTAGGTCGTGAGGGGTGAGGAAACCCTGTGAGAAAGGACAACATATGGCAATAATTCTTTCATCGAAAGGGATCCATAACATCCGTCTGCGAAAACTTTCCATTGAGAAAATTCTGAGTTACATCGTTTTGATGCTGATGACAAATTGACTGAAAATATTATGAGGGAGGAGATTGAAAACATTATCGACATTTTATCCAAGTCTTGAGTACGAATATCACTAATTCAGAGTAAATTTCTCCTTTGACGGAACGCGACTGTCTGAACCAGCATTTGAAGAGATAGCATCCTTGAGACTCGTGAATACTTCCAACGTCCCTTTTGTTTCTTGATGAATGTAAAAAATTCGAGATTCTCTTTTCTTTCAAAATTTCTAGATTGCGAGGACGCTAGCGTTTAAATCCATCCTTATACTCGTTGCCGACTTGGGGAAGACTTGATTTTCGGCTTTTGATTAGCCACTGTCATCGATAAGAACTCACCCTGACAGAAATGTAAATATTACTTGACCGTAGTCCTAAAGAAAATTTTCATTGGCAAAGTTGATAACTAATCGGTAAAATTTTCATCTGGTCGAAAATCAACCACAGTAGAGAGAGGAGTAGCATTTGATAAGAGTCAACATAGATTGGGAAAAGACGTCAAACCCATTTTCAGTCGATAACGGATTAGGCAATCTTGACAATCATAAAAGTCCCTTTTCTGTAAGTCTAGCTAACCACTTCTATCCATCTATCAAATCTTCTAATAAGTGCCATCTAACGAGACAAGCAAACTCAAAAATCCACACAGGCACGTCTGCCAGTAAATGAGTCGATGTTGTCATGACGTCTTAGTAGAATAGGATATATCTAGACCGCATGCACACATAAACAATGATGTCATGATATCTCCAAGTAGAGGAATTTTCTTTTGATTACTCAAGAGAGTAAGAGAATGATTAAGTAGAAACAACATGATCTCCACTAACACACAACAGATAGAAAATCTGAAACTAATGTCTTCACACAGTTAGGCGTCTCTATGACATTTGCGGTGTGGAATTAAAATTAAAATTAATAACTTTCGATTTTGCACCAATCTACCCCGGTTTAACACAACGTAAGGGAGCTTCGGCAATTTTGAACTATCCCCTTTATATAATCTATATAATCTATCAAGGAATAAAAGCAAAGTGTAAAAATGAAATTGTTATTGGAAAAGATAATAAACAACATTAAAGATGATAAGATGATAAACAGTAAATATCAAACCCCGAAGAACAGGCACCAGGTTGATATAAGTGTTGGGCTGAGTCGAGGGGTATCTGAGAGATTAGGTTAAGCATGACGAAACAAAAATTCAAAAATAAAAATAAAATAAACAAACTTACGCACAAAGTAGAAAAGAAATAAGAATAACAATAATTAGAAAATAAGAATTAAAACAAAAAATATAAAAACACGAAAAAGTGAAATAAGACAATAGAATGACGAAAAATGAAGTAAAATGTAGCAAATAATAAGGAAATTAAAGAAAAATAAATAAAAATACAATTAAAATAGAGAAAATAGGAAGAAATAACTCAAAAACAAGAAAAATAAATTAAAGTAATAAATTAAGCGGCAATCAATTCTGATTGGTCCGCGTAAATTGAAAACTACTATATAAGTAGACACTAAAATCATAACAACTAATGTTCATTCAACCACTACATTAGACCTTTACAGCAACAGCCACAGATTTACGACAGCATCACAAGGACGATTCCAAGAATCCAGGAACTGCAAATATTTCTACAGACTATTCTATTAATAATCTATTCACTCAGTACTCTTCGATTCAGTTTTATTTTAACTTCGGTAAGGAGGATTTTATTATTCATGTTTAGTATGCAATCATTATATATTTTTATGAATTGAACCTAATTTTAATTTAAACAATTTTTATGAGTCCTTTTTCGTTTGATTAGAATGCGTTACTTAATTTAATGAATTGGTTATTTAGAAATAAACGTTTTATCATAAATCTAAGGTTTTGCTTTTATTATTTGTTGATTTATATTATTGAAATTGAAATTTGCGAGGAACGTGGTGTTGAACTACTCCAGGTCATGGTGTGAGGTGCCTTCGGGAGCTCCATCGGTGGACCGGGAGTTTTTCAATCACGCAGCTAGATTGGGCCGAAATGTGAAGGCTTCTTCACGGGTCCAATTGCTGAAGGTGCGACTAAATTATCACAATGGGTTATAGTTCAAAGGATAACAGTCAGACAATGATTTTACAAAGGTAGCCGTAAACACAGAGGGATTTTCGAGAGTTCGCGCAGTGATTGAGGGTGTCACACTATCGGATTCTAATAGCGTCTTATCAAGTTAAAAAATTCGTTCCTTTACCATTCAACCGATCTAGACAAAAATTGTTCGTTATAAACCATCCCACCTTGATAGTACCATATGGGTCATATTTGCCATAGTTCTCGAATTCACTAGAAATTGAGTCTTGAGATTTTCTGTTAACGATTTTTGCGTAATCGCTATTCCTATCGGCTATAGGTTTTATCAAAGAGGAAGTTTTATGATTTCACATAATTAAATAGATATAAATAATCATTAAAATAACAGCGAATAATTCGACTCCATAAAAATATATTCTCTACAAACAATTTATTAGAATAATGTCACCCAGTAAAAACATAAAATGTCCACATCACGACTAGCAGAGAATCCAGCATTGAGAAAGGTGATGAGATCCCACTTCGACGGTAGTATCCGGGGGACATTGATGACCACGCGACGAGTTGGTAAATCTTATTGAGAGATCGCGAGTTAATTCCAACTTTGATGAGAGAAAAATCCAGTTTTTCCAAAACTATCCATGGGAGATAGTAGGTAGAATGTGAGGTATACACATGATTCGTCTGTGATGTAACTTATCAGATGGGGAGAACACATCGCATGCATGCATAACCCCGAGAAAAATCAGATAGAAGGCATCAGTTAATGATTATGACTAGGGGGAACTAGGTGAGAAAAAATTGTGACGCGCCATGCGTGTTAAGACCCTCACAGCGATTACTCACAATCTGAAAATTTCACAGACAATTAATCACGGAAAATTCCATCTGGCATGTCAATTAAACAAAATTCACTACACTCATGTTACTGGCAGCCACCCGATTTCTCACCAATCGGACTTATTAGACAACCAACAGACGGTCATTTTAATGCTCTTCATCACACGCATTTAATTATTTAGTTACTGTAATCGTTCAAAATTTTTTTTGGTTTATAATTAAATAGGTGTAAATTAAGTAACGAACTTTCTAATTATCGTAAATAAATAATTTTAGAGAATTTGATAAATTACCGTCTATTCTTGAGTTCCTATTCACATAGAAGATTTTATTTTAAAAGAAAATCGACCGGGTTAGATCTGAAACTCACGCACAAAATCATTTATCTTGGGTAAATTAGCAACCTTGCGTAGATCCCCTTGTAATGCTATGGGCTGTTTTCGAGTAAAATAACAAAATTATAATCCCACTAATCGGAAGTTTCCCCTTATCAATAATAATATTTTCTTTTCCTTCAGTAAGATCTTGCATGGGTGACCAAATCTTGTATAAGCAATAACCCAAAGTGTGCCAGATACGTAGGGTAAAGAAATCTCTTCTGGCCAACGAACCGTTTTTATCTGTATAATAGTCTATGAATAGCATGGTAGGAGTGTGACTAGATGACGACGACTCAAATTTACCTTAGTTTGATTTTATTCGCATTTTCTCTTCATAGCTAGCCAATATGTCTTCAAACTCCCAGAACCTTCTCAAACCTTGTTTTTCTTGCTCGGACAAGAATTCAATCATCCGAGATCTGCAAGCTCAAATTGGGAGGTACAAAAGAAAGATCGATGAGCTAGAGGGGACATGGTTTAGTCCCGCTCGGATGAAGGAGACCCAGAAGAAGCTCTACCGGAGCGAGCATTGTCGAGATGCCTTGATCGCTGAAAGTCGCTCCCAGAGGAGCCTAATCAAGGAACAGTCCGAAGCCCTGCATAAAGTTTATCTGCAGGCAACTACCACCCGGAAGATAGTGAAAATCCCGATCAAAGACGCCGATGAGCTCTTTCCGGCGCACCATGATACTTCGTCGAAATTGTCGTCTCCGGCCAAAAGGTCCTGCAAGGAATGCGTAGAGACCCAGCTCTCACCCAAACAACCGGATATCATTTTCATGGGTACAAGCCAGGTAGCCCCGGTGCCTGCCTCTACGTCTAAGGCGATTTCTATCAACCCAGCAACATCCAAACCAAAACGTCGGCAAATGTCTAGAGCCGAACGAAAAAGAAAACAACGAGAACGGAGGGTCGCCGAACCCAATATACCCCCAACAAATCTCGTAGAGGGAGTCAGCGTTCCCGCGGTGACAGCAGTCTCCGCATCTGGAGTGACGGGGCGAATTATCTCTGCCGCCGGAGTCACTTGGGAAGAGAACGCTTCCGAGTTTTTCGACCTCGAAGAGCTGTTAGCCGCCACTGAGTGGAAAAATTGAGAAGACTTTGTGGAATAATTCCGCCGATAGCGAGGTCATCGAACCAAACTCATGGTGTCGTGCTCTGCTCGTCTTGTCATTTTACGCTGTATACACTCTACCGACATTGTATAGATTTGATACTGCTATAAATAAATCTTTACGTCTTGTTATCAGTTCGTTTTATAAACAGTAATGATACGACAATAATTACGAGACGAGGAAGTCTTTGTTTTTGTTTTGGTTCTTTTTGAGATTTTAGTAGAATTAGCCAATCGAATCCCAACTACAGACAAATAGTGAATCTTTAACTTGGATGGACGTAAGACCTTCTAACGGCAGTCGAGGGTGGTAAGTCGAGGCCTCAGTAAGGAGTAGTCCTAAGGCAGGGGCTCACCTGCTTACTGGCGTCTCGCCGGCATGATACAGTACCAACGTGAGATGTCTCACGGGTATCATGTTGGAGGGAAGGTTATGCGGGGTTCTACTCAGGGTTGACACCGTAGTGACCAGGATAATCGTAATGGGCATTCATCTCCTAGACTAGACATTAGAAGTGTGAGTGGTCAACCGGGTAGGGCCCCAGCATAAATTTGGGGGCTCAGCCGGGATATTCTTATTGAATTTTGTCGAATAGTATGAAGTTACCGGGATGATCGATTTCAATTAATTGGCGAATACAAATTGACTAATGCTCTCGAATCTTATTACAAAAGTACGGTCAAAAAATGATAAAATTAGAGAAATAAATAAAGTAATTTTAATAATGGGGAATTAAAATAAAAATAAAATAACTTATAACAATTCAAAAGGAAAATGTTTACTGAAACAACCATTTTTTTTTTACTGTATATTATTAAGATATTTCTCTTCTTCCAACAGACATGACGGAATTCGCAAAACAGATGCAACAATTAATCAATTTCGTTGATACAGAAAACGACCCCATAAAAACGCTTATACATAAAAGAGAGAGGATTAGGAGCATACAACTACAAAAAATGGGACAAACACCAGTCGTACCTAACCATATGTTATTAGCCATAGGTCTAAGCAGCACAGATGGTAAAGTAAATCACGAAACCATATATCAGTGGTATCAGGAAAGATTGAGACACCCCGCATTGAATCTAGAATATCATCGACTACGAGATCAATTAGACACCATACCCGAC
>CAUHTR010007708.1:24408-57567 GCA_959609185.1 Schmidtea polychroa
TATTATTATTATTAGTATTATTATTATTATTATTATTAGTATTATTAGTATTATTATTATTATTATTATTATTATTATTATTATTATTATTATTATTATTATTATTATTACTATTATTATTTTATTATTAGTATTATTATTATTATTATATTATTATTATTATTATTATTATTATTATTATTACTATTATTATTATTATATTATTATTATTATTATTATTATTATTATTGTTATTATTTACTCTATCTGTCAATGCTATACATATTGTCCTGTCCCTTTGGCTGATATGCCATGCCCCATATATTTTCATAGAACTACTACCCACATACAATGGAATGACCTCGCTGGATATGGATGCCCTTGGATCGAGATACGTGCCTCCAGTATCGAACCGTCAACAGGCCCTCGCATGAATTCCCAACAGATATGAATTCCCAACAGATATGAATTGCCAACAGATATGAATTCCCAACAGATATGAATTCCCAACAGATATGAATTCCCAACAGATACGATTTCCGATAGATACGAATTACCAACAGATACGATGATGATACATTATGATGATATAACGAAAGATACATTATCCTTTTGTGATCCAATTTACTATCATCCTATTGTGTGATCTTTTTTACCATCATCCTATTGTGTGATCTTATTTACCACCATCCTATTGTGATCCTATTCCTAATTACCATCATCCTACAAGTCCCCAACAGCAAATTCCAACAACAACAACCAATATTCAACCAATACAGCAACTTTCGGAACCATGTTTGTTGCTTGAGACGTCGTCTCAGCGACCTATGTTTATAATATAAAAACTGTTGATTATGAAGGGTTGAGAATTTCTCCCCTTATGCCTTAACTGGCCGTATGTAATGAATAATAAAATTTTGATTTTTTTTTTTTTTGGCATGATGGTCACAGCACGCAATAAAAGCCTACATCTTCAAATATGCAATGCGCAAATCGTCCATATTTGTTGATCCCTTCATCGGCAATGCGCTTATCCAACACAACTACAAAACTTTCTTCGCCTCCTTCCCTTTCAGAGATTTCGCAGATTGGAATGAGATTATCATACCAATGTCCAACGGCAGGGACAGCTGGTTCTTCTTCTTCCTAGATAAACACCGCCGGCTAGCAGTAATAATTGACCCAATGCGGGAAGATAGCCTTTCTCTACATCAAGATATTGCAACCAACCTATTGGATACTATTCTGAGTCTCCAAAATCTTGTCAGCCAAGTCACCCTATCCTTAACAACTCTGGAATACTGAAATGCCTTAACTTACACGTCCCCATTACCGCACCCGACCTATCCCACATGCTGAGGGATATGAGGGAGATTATCTCCACCTTCACCCATAACAGACTGCCCATTAACAACTTGAGAAAGTATCACATTTTCCTTCTAAACCTAACTGTAATAACTGTCCCAAAACCAAACCGACGCCCAATCTACCCTTAAAGAAATTGAACAGATCAACGGACAACGTCAACCCGGACTAGGTACAAGCGTGTGAAACCCGCAGATGCCACGCACAAAAAACTCAGGTCGGTGAACGAGCTCCTTTGCGTTAAACGAGCCCGATTCCAAACGAGACCCAAGGAAAAGCTTGGGAAACTCATTGGGGCAGACATACCCATACATAGACCCTCTATGGCCAATATACTTCGTATCTTCGGGACTGCACTTATACCCACGTCTGACCTGACTGATATTTCACTCCCCGCATTTCCTGAAGATACATCTTCTACCTACTTTGACATTGATGACCTTCGCTCCACTATTGCCGCACTGGACAACACTGCGCCGGGTATCTAAAATCACCCTAGCCGACTGGAAGCAAATATGTCCTGATATGGAAAACATTCTCGCTATCTGTAACAGCG
Organism: Schmidtea polychroa; assembly: GCA_959609185.1. Taxonomy (NCBI): domain Eukaryota; kingdom Metazoa; phylum Platyhelminthes; order Tricladida; family Dugesiidae; genus Schmidtea; species Schmidtea polychroa. The sequence goes on from CAUHTR010007708.1 coordinate 26,309, forward strand.
TACTCTCGACCTCGGATATGCCCCTCCAGCTGGAAGACTTTCAGAACCAAACTGATCCTCAAACAGGGGAAGCACGAAACGAGCCATGAAGCTAGCTCTTGGCGTCCTATATCTGTCATGAACACAGCGTACCGTATATTCTCCTCTGTCCTTAATCACCGTATATTGTCCTGGATTAGGCAGGGCAGCCTACTCTCCACCAACCAAAAGGCCATTGGCACCCCGGATGGCTGCGCCGAACATAACCTGACTCTCCACCTCATCAAAGACTACTCTGTCCGCAATAAAACAGAACTTCATATCATCTGGCTATGATATCACTGACGCCTTTGGTTCCCTACCCCACGATCTTATCTGGCACACTTTGACACTCATGGGCCTTCAGCAACAGACCATCAACCTCATCATGGATATGTATTCCAACGTCAGCACTATCTTTGAATGCGAAGGCCAATTGTCCAGTTCGGTGCCAATCGTCAAGGGCGTTAAGCAAGGATGCCCACTCTCCATGACCCTCTTCTGCCTCTCGATTGACTTCATCTTAAGGGCAGTACTAAGGGACCACCCCTTCTTTCTTCACGAGCACAACATAAGCATCATGGCATATGCCGATGACATTGTCCTTATCTCCGATTCCTTCTCCTCCATTACCGACGCTCTTGGTGAGACTGTCCGACTGGCCCAAAAAGTTAATCTCCGGTTTAAACCATCCAAATCTGGCTACTTTTCTCTTAACACAGCCGGCACACCCCTTCCTGTCATTCTGTATGGCGAAACATTACCAGTTATTGATGACGTGAACCTCTACAGATGCCTGGGCGTTGACTTCGCGCACAAGAATGGGCACAACATCGACGACAGACTTGAAAACGCACTGAAAGACACGAAACTTATCTTCCAATCCTTCCTGCACCCGTCCCAGAAGCTGATAGTCCTATAAGATCTTCGTACACTCCCGCCTCATCTTCACCTTTCGAAACTGTGAAATCAAACATATGACGCTTGACTCCAAGCGCCTTAAGAGGGGGGACGCACACTACCTTGGCTTTGATCAAAAACTTAAGGACATTTTCCGAATCGCGATGGGGGATAAAATAATGCAGTTAAACAATAACTTTATCTACGCCTCGATTAAAATGGGGGGATGGGACTTATTTCAGCGATTTATGAATACCATGTTCAAAGCATCGTTCACATGATCAGATCCCTCACCTCCCGCGACTCAAGCTTCCGCAACCTTGTCACCTCTGAGCTCGCACAAGCAAGAGGCCATAGCAACCTCGACGCGGCACTGGCATGGCTGAATGGGGAAACATCCAAACAATTTCCTACCTTCTCTTTCTTCTCAAAATTCCGCAAATCGTCCACTAGACTGCTCCTCAAATACGGCATATCCGCGAAGATTCAAACATGTTGAAAACACCCTCAAGCTTGAGGTAATATATCGTGTACGCCTCACTTACTTCGACACTGACTAACGTCCACGACACGTCCTCAGAACTCCACTCCTTAATTGGCCTGATCCATGCTGAACGCTGGATCCGTATGAGATGTCAGGGCTACATTGCCAAAGCAATCAGTGAAAGCAGCACGGTGGCCTTTTTCATCCGAACTACTGCCCTGACCGATGCCCAATACCTCTTTCTTATTAAGGCAAGAAACAACCTTCTTAAACTAAATTACTCTCCCCATCGACTCAAGACCAACAAATCGACCACGTGTAGACACTGCCACACACACCCTGAAACCCAGGCCCATATCTTCAACCACTGCGTTGCTAAAATTAACGCCCGTCGCAACAAACACTCCAATGTCCTCCAGGCCGTCTCTGACACTCTCTTATCCCTCGGCTTTATGGTGGACGTTGAAAGGCCCCCGGACGGGGTATCAACGAGGCTTATCCCCGACCTCCTCATCCAGTCTGCAGAAATCGCAACTTACACCTCCTTGACATAAAAGTGCCATATGAATCTGCTGCCAACTTTAACAACGCTCGCGACAGCAACTTCGAAAAATATAAGGACCTAGCCATTGAGCTTGGGCATCTACATAAACGTAAGACCTCTTTCTGCTCTTGTGGTTGGCACCCTCGGTTCTTGGGATAAACAGAATGATGCAATCCTAAAGAAAATAGGCCTCTCTAAAGTTGAAATTAAGAACCTCGAAGAATTACGATGAGACGATATTTGTGTGAAAGATAGACGTTAAATGTAGATTTTCCCTTCTTTTCATAAGTAGGGGCGGGTGCGATGAATCCAAAATGCCACGATGATTTCAATATGCTTTTGCCGATAGTATGAGACGTCATAAATTCTGGACCTTTGTTCATGTTATCTGAGCCGTGTAATACGAAAATTCACATCGTTTAAGTCCTTTCCAAATCTCAGATCAGGAGTATTACGAGGGTGTTACGACAGATTTTTTTTCCAACCGTCCCTTGAAATAAATCGAGAACTAATCATTAGGAAAATATCCTTTGTAATAAATAGGAATCCGTACATCTTTCTTATAGTCATGACGTTATAAATCCACAAAGCATACAAGTTGACAGTAGTTTACGAAAATTCCATATCGACTTAGACTGGTGCAAGTAGATAGTGAAAAACTCCCTTTTCAGATGAATTCTTGTAGAATTAGTTATCAGAAAAATCCCCATCGCTCAGAGACACCAGAATGAGACAAGATCGATAAAAGTCGCATTACTCTCGATGAATATCAACTAGTCTCGTTCAGCAATAACAACTTCACATTACCTAATAGAGTTTTCACGACACAGTACAATTGCCTCATCACACACAACTACGACACACGCATCAATTACGGAGAATGATGAGATTTGTTTTCTGCTAGGGAATGTCGAGTGATCATTAAAATGAATTTTGTTTGCATGATTAATAGTGTGATAAGACGTTCAAATAACAGAATGCCAATAATTTTGGGTTGTGGCTGGCTAAATTTTTAGCCTGATTTGTAAAGGTAAATTGATTAACCACGAACGATAATTCCGTACGATCTTTCTTTTGTTGACTGACGAATTTTCTCTGGAATATGCGGGATAACGATATACCAGATATGGGAACAGAAACAGGCCCCGATTACTCATCGAGGATGATAGTTTTGTGGGGAAAAAATACTTTATGATAATTTTTACAGTGATAGCTGTTGGAATTTTGGGAAGGATGAATTTTGAGACTTATATAATCATCGAAAATAATTTGGGAGGGACTAATGAATAATGATTTTTCTTAAATAATTGAGTGATGATAATTTTCCCTTTGCAATAAATTTCTACCATTAAGAGGAACTGAATTTCGGCCAGTGATTACTGATTATAAAATGCCAATAGACGATGATTCTCGGAGTATGGTTAATGATTGACCTAAGGTTAATAGATACCAAGTTTTTGAATAATAATTAAATTTTTTTTGTAAATACTAATGAATGATCATCCTTCAATAATAATGACGTTGATAATTTGTTCTCAACGAGGCTCAAATATCCAATGACAATAAGTATTGCATAATTCCAATGTTAAAGTAATGATAAAATTCCGACTCAGATCAAACTTATGACCGAAGACCCTTCCCTATCCCAGGTCAGTTCTCTTTTACGTCGAACACTGGTATGAATAACCTTGTGACCCTAGTGCATGAGATAGATGAAGGGGCAATGTCTGCTTAATCGATTACTAATTCTGGTAGGAGTCGGTTGTATATAAACTGTTAATTTTTTTTTTCAGTATTTCCAGACCAAACCCGTCCACCTCCAGCTTAAAGCCGTGTTTCGCCTGCGCGGACAAAAATGTCACCCTCAGTATAAATCAAAAGGAGATAGGCTTATTGAAAAGAAAAATCGATCACTTAGAGGGCACCTGGTTTAATCCGGTCCAAATGAAGGAAATGAACCGAAAAGTGTTAAGACTGGAACACTGCCGAGATAGTAATCTCGAATAAAATCGAAATCTGCGCATCACAATTAAGTCGCAGTCAGAAGTCCTCCATCGGGTTTACATGGAGTCAGAAATCAAAAAACGGGTTTCTGAACGCCCAAATCTTGACGAAACGAATATGTTCACCACATGTATAAAGACTCGTCACCGATTCCGAAAACTTCTTGTACTAGTCACTGGACAGAACCACCTCATCTGTCCCCTGAAGTAGAATACTCCGGATCCATCACTGCTCCAATTAGACCGATCACTGTCATAACTCCACCCTCAGTGAATACAATTCCTGCCGCTGAAAATAATCTCATCTGTCGGTCAAAAAGAAAACGTCTGACTCGCGCCGAGAAATCCAAGTGCAAACGGTACGAAAAAGCAGCTGTAGAGGCCATGTTGTTCTCGATATCGTCGACCGTCCAACCCCTGATAGCGATGCCGATGACTCTACCGCCCCTTCGTTCCATATGATACCTTCTACGGCCACCCTTGGCCTCATGATGAGCAGCTAATGACAGATCTTGATCTTCTCTTGCAGGACGGGAGTGACGAGGGTTGTGTCGTAAATCAGACTATAATGGGAAAGTCTTGATTCCCTCCTCCCCGGTTTTCTCTAATAATATTGAATTAGACTTAGTCGTGTGCAATAATAAATAATAATAGTAGTGTTGGTGTATTGAATAGAATTTGACTTCATGCAAATTGTCTTGATTTTGTTATTTTATTTATACGATTTTAAGTCGAGATTAATTGATTTGTGTGGGAGTGAATGATAGTCTCCCTCGGACCAGGGTTTGACTAAAGGAAGTTTTTATGTAGATACTGAATCAGTACGCCGAGAGGGAAGCCTTCTATCGGCCTACTTGAACCCGTAAAGAGAAAGACTAATTTTAACGCAGAAGCTCACCTGTCCATAGGTTCTTAGCAACTATGTGCAGTGCAGTTACAACATGGTCGTCGCCATGGGCACATGAGTAGTCATAGTGACAATAATCTTGGCGTCTAGGAAGGAGTCGGGTTGAAGCAACCAACATTTCCCCTGGCCACGATTTTTGAGCAAGACACACCCCTAGGTGTCAACAACAATAATAATACACACAACAATTTTAATAGATAATAAAATTAATTATAAGTGCAGTAACCCTTAAAATGAAATTAATTTAATTATTTTAAGGATAGATGTATAGAAATTTTGTATAAATAGCGGTGAAAATTCATTATTAATAGCCCAAAAATTAAACCGTAGTTACTCCAGCGAGAAGGGAAATAAAATAGCGATGAGAATATTCTCACAAATCGCCAAGCAATACAGCCAATATAATGGAGATTAGCAACTGAAACGGGATGGAAAAGCCACGGTATTTATTAATTCAGATATTTATAAAAATGATTTCTATAATAATAATAATTATAGTAATGGCCAATTTAATGCCGACACCAAGCACAATGTCCCTCAAAGGCCTATGATGTCATTGTAGCAATGAACTCTAATGACGATTATACTATAAAAAAAGATTAATAAGAAATTAAACCGTAGTTACTCCAGTCTAAAAAGGTAAATCCTTATTAGACTTAAGACGACAGACACTACAAAAAAGTAGACAAATTTTACGCAACGCAGCACGAAAAACAAAACATTCACACAAATGCATATTTGCACGCACTGTTCATATAGAGTTGTGAATATCGAAAATTGTTGAAACGAGTTGGAAATTAGGCGATAATGATATCAATATTTATTTTAATAATCTACAATTCTAAAATTCTAAACGATGACTCTATCATAAATATAAAAGTTAATAATAATCAAAAAATGTTTAATATATATTTCAAAAGAACTGAATAATATTTATAACTTTAATTGAAAATTCTATGGAATTTTTGATTCGAGTTTAAATTAGAGTTATTAAATTTAATAATAAATGCATTTATAAATATAATTTTTACAAAAGTATATTTACTATTAAATATATACAAAACTATTACTTGATATTTAACAATCATTAAAGATTAATGCAGCATATAATCTTTGATGTCCTTTGGCAATGCCTCAAATTCTCTATCATTCAATTTAATATATAATTGCTTTTCATCATCATAGCGACAATCTTTACCTAAATAACCATATTCAATTTCAAGATACTTTTGAATATCATTAGGCCCAAAAACTGTAATGCCTTCAAACAAATAACTTTTAAAAGGCAACATTGCTTCTACTGGAAATGCTTTTTTAGCACTATCATAAAAATTTGGTATATTCCAAGTTACGTGGAATTTATTTGTGTGGACATTTTTCTGTAACACAAATATGTCAATAAATAATTTTGTTCTGTCATAATTAATCATAAGCTTTTGAAATTGCTTGTCTTGTTGAGCCATTAATTTGAGATACGAGTCTTTGAAATAAACTTTTATTCTCTTAACACCAATGTTATTATAAAGAATTTGTTCCGTGCAATCATTATTAATCCATCTATTAAGAGAATATGGACATAAAGTATCAATATACAGTTCGTCGTTTTCATTCAACAAATTATAAACTTTTAAAAAGTCAGATTCCAAAATAGCCAAATCAATATCATGATCATGAGGAATCATTTTGCCATTATCTCTCCAAACAGCTAAAGCCGTACCTGCATAGACAGAGATATAAATATTTTCAAAAATTAGAGAGTTGGTAATGATTTTCATTAACGACAATCGAAAGCTTTTCAAAAATTTATTTATTTTCAAGTTCTTCTTGTGAATTTTTGATGACTTTTCACCCCACATATCTAATGCAACACCCTTGACTATTTTATTAGTCGTATTGACATCCTTGTTAAAAAGAAAAGCTAAATGAAATATATCATCTTCATCCATTGTCTATTATATTTCAAAAATTGAAAATGTTAAAGTAAATTAAAACACGTTTAAATTAAAATTGGAATAGTTAAATTTACAAGTTTGTTTGTTTCTGATAGAAACAAGATTTTTTTGTCGTTATATTTGTACTTTTTTTAAATTTTTTAATTAGGTTAAAAAGGGTTAATTAATAATTTCAAATGAGGAAAATTTAAATAAAATTTTAAAATATAACAATGCAATACTTTCTTTTATTGAAATTTTACTTTGATATTTCAAATAAATTTCTTTATGACTTTTCAATATTTTTAGCGTCAACAGTTGGTATGTTATTTATTTCGATTAAAACTAATTATTATTTATTTCTTACCAAATTAATTTTTGAAATTTCGTAATAATTGGCAGAAAGAGCCACAAATCAGAATTTTCGATGTTTTTGGTCTCATAATTTTGTGGAAGCATTTGAAAGTACTATCCTAGAATATAAAGTTCGTATTCCAAAATCTCATTAGTTATGAGAGTATTCTACAAATTTTACTAGATTAAATAACTATCTAAGTAAATAACTATCTAGTAACATTTAAATTTTATCCGATACACAAAAATCGAGAGCTTCTACAAATTCGATTAACTAAAAAGTTAAATTAAACTATTATTTTTTAAACGAATATGAATGACGGGAATATATACTAAATAAAAGATGTGTTGCTCTAGAATTTTGAAAAGTAATAACGAGTAGAAGAAATGGAAAATAAAAAGAAATTGACAAGACACAATAAAGTCAAAAAATGAACTACGAGAGGGTCGATATTAATTAATAAGCACAATGTTGGCGCCTAGGGGTGTGTCCTTTTGATTTGAAATGCATTAGGAGTAATTATAGACGTTGAATCGACTTCTTCCTAGACGCCCAATATGACTTGACAATATTCTCCCTCATGTGTACCCATGACAACGAATCATGTTGGTACTGTACACATAGGTTGGAACCTGTGAGCAGGTGAGCCCCTGTGGTAGGACTACTCCTCACAATATTCGCCATTCGGGTTCGTGAATGCTGTTAGAAAGACTTACATCATTATCTCTTTTCCTCTGATCTTTTTGCATATAAGACACCCCTGGTCCAAGTGAGGTTGTCTACACGGTCTCTTACCTTCACATGATTATATTAGACGCATTACACATTAAAAAAATCAGAATCAACAATTAATCCGTTCACACAATTTCTATAGTTTGCTATAACCGCAGTTAGAAATGAATGAATACAGCCGTCTGCTGTGGATATTTTGTCGATTTTCTGCGATTTTTAATTCATCGTCTGGATTTCGCTTTCGTCTAACATGGCAGCGATGTCCGACTCCAGGTTTGGGTCATGAACAGGCATAAAAGCGGTGACTGGGATCGTTCTATATTGAGTTGCCATGGGTACTACTGGGGCGGATTGCGGGTGAATTTTCCGAACCGCCGAAACGGCAAACAGAGAGGCCTCTAGGGCTAAAATCTCGTCGCGACGTTTCTTGGATCTTTCAGCCCGGGTTAATCGTTTTTGTTTTCGTGGATTGAATTGATGTGGAACGGTGGTGGAGTTCTCTGGAGTAGTTAGTAGTCTCAGGAGGTTGGCGAGGACCGGCTGCATTTGGCTGGTCACTGTGAAGAAAATGCCAGGTGTTATAGTAGGAAATATCTCGGGACCATGGTGGCTTCACAACGAGGTTGATGGAGCGATTGTACCATCTGTTCGATGATGAACTAACACTTTCAACTTATCCACGAGGGGGTACTCGTGAACGCGGAGCTTCAGTTCCGCCTCTGAGTAAATTCGATGGTGGGAGGTTCGGTTCCGACATAAGTTAAAAAAATTCATTTTCGTTAGAAGTTTTAAATTCAAATAGTTATGACAAGATGACGACCAGGTGTCTCCCGGTAGAAATTTCGCGCTCAATTCATTTCTATTTGTTCGTACCTTTCTTGAGTTTTTGCACTACCGCAAAAGTCGGCAACATTCCCCCATCATTTACTTAACAGTACTTATCATAATTTTTCGAACAGCATCGGGAGCAAGATTTGATCAAAATTATATGGCCGTTTATCTTTTTCTGTAATGGTAATTTAATTATAATTGTAGTTGCTATATGGTGAGGCCTAGTGCTATTAGTTCGTATAATTCTAGAACTGAGTAACGTAGCCTGACGTAGTAGGACGTACATGCATTTTAGCCCCCCCCCCACAATTCTATCCCGAAGAAATCAATACTGCGCTTTGCAGATTGAAGTCGATTTCTGAGGGAGGGAAGACTTATAGAGGTGAGATGATGAACCCCCTTTCTTGTGCATTGGAATTTCACATGACTGATATTATAACTCACGTCCTACTTAGCACCCTCGCGGCTCATCATTTCGGATTATTCGTATGTTTTCAAATTAGAATTTAGGATATTTTCACAGTATCGTTACTTTATAATTAAAATGTGTATTTCGAGATTAATCAAGTTAATTGACTGCTGATGTTAATTGTTAATAATGGTAAATAATTCTCAGGAGTGGATTGGATTAATTCTTGCAATAAACATTTACGTTCAATCCTCGGAGTTTGTTTATGTAAAGTATTATTCGTGAAGTCGGAATGCTAGAAAACCACTACGTTGGCATTAGCGGCACATCCTTTTTGCATTCAAATACTATGCTGAGCATGGATTATTAAGTTGGTTTGTCGCGATGGACGTCTAGTCGAATTAATTTCTCCGGCGATAATATGATGATATTACAAGTTCACCTCAATTGACTGATGGAAAGTATTTTGATAAACGAAGGAAGTTTACATTCGAAATTATCTGTACAGATCTTCTAACGTCTATGCTACGTTTGGTTCGTGAGTAATCGCGATGATTGAACAACTTCGGATGTTTAGTGAATTTGCCGATTTCCTTGGAAAAATATAATTGACAGCTTGATCAGTATTACATACGTAAAGGTAAATCTGGAAAGTTTTACTAGAGTTCCAAAATGTGTTAATGAAGATGTTACTGTGTCATCTTCAACCGATGGATTATGGGGTCAAGAGCTTCATTAAACCTGTCGGACGTCAAAGGTTATGTGGTAGAAGAAGACTGGCAAATACACAATTCGAGCTATATTCACTGCTGATTTGAAGAACGATCTCGGCCGATAGTGCTGTTCAGATAATCAATACCCTACGTTAATTCTCCTCTAACTACACTTCTAGCGTACCCATATGAGGAAACAATCTTAACACCATCAGTACGAGTACCAACGGCATTGAAACGTCCTCCCAAACGGTTCCACCATACATATTAATAAAATTCAAATCAATATAATATACTTTAAAGAAAATTTATAACACTCGGTATCTTCCGTCTACTTCTATCATGACCTACCTTATTTCATTGGATTTATCTCGAATAGTTCATACTCCCTCATTCCGTTAGTGCCTACCAATCTCATATTGACATTCACTGGAGAATTCTTCTATGCTAATCCCTACCTGGCTCGCCGTATCTCAATTTGTGCCTTCCCTCTTGATCTCGATATTCCACCTACAGAAATTTTTTCCGCTCGCTCGACCTCACCTGACCCTCAATGTCCTCTATTTTTCTTCGACAAGTTTTTCGCGGCCGTCACCCAGTATTGAAATCACTGAAAAATCTCTGTGGATTTATTTGGTTGATCCGACTATCTACTACCTCCCAGTGACATTCCCTATCTTCGTACTTTTCATCTCATGCCAGTGGCCATATTATCAACTTTCTACATACATCCATTCAGAGCAGTAACTAGGGGGTGGTGAATGGGGCGACCACCCCGGGCGCCGAGTCGAAGGGCGCCAAAACTGTGAAATGATCATTTAAATTTTTTTTGCTTTTCTTTCTTTTTTTCATATTAAATTTTTATATTCTGCTTTCCATGTTTACTGTTTTTAAAAGTTAAACTAGAACAAAACTGCTTTGCTTGTCTATCTAAAGGTTTTTGCAAACGGGTGACTAAATCCGAAGGTGGTTGATCATGAAAACAGTTTTGAGCATAGAAAATGCTACTTAGCCTGGAAAGATCTTGAAAATCGTTTGAAAGAAGGAAGGACAATTGATGATAATCTTTAATTTAATTTATCTTTAATTTCTTTTATGACTTTTCTTCAATGACTTTACAAAAAATATAAAAATTCATACTTAATTGACCTGGATGTAAATATATGTATATGAGAAGAAAAGAGAACGTTGTTACTTTGTTAATATATTAATGCATAATATTTTTACAATACGATTAAATACATATAATGCAAAATAATAAAATTACGTTTCTCGATTCCAATCCACTGAATGTAAAGTTTCCAAATAGAATAGAATGGTGCGCTTGAAAATTGACGCTAACGATTTTGAATTAATACCCAATGATATAAATATTTGAAGCTAAAATCGGATTGTAATGATAAACCTAAAATCTGAATTTATTGATTGACTTAAAATCAGATTTTAAAGATTGAGGGAATCAGTCAAGTCGCTTTCTTATATATTAAATTTTATCCAATCAGGATCCAGTGATTGTGTAAAGTTGTGTTTTTTTCCTTTTTCACTCTTTAGCCCTTTTCTTGAGGTTTTTTATTTTTTTTATTTTTAAATTTATTGAATAATTTAATTATTCTTATCTTTTCTCTTTCTTTCGTTGATCCGGTTTGTTTAATAATAAAATTGAAATATAATAATTTTGAAATAAATTCATTTGATATTGAACTTTGATACTAAAAATATTTAATTTTTATTAAATAAATTTTAATTGATTTAATACTAATCAAAAATGTTGTTTGAATAATATGCTTTAAACTGTTATAATTATATCCTTTTATGTATCGTAATACAGATTACAAATCCAAGAAAGAAGATATAATAAATTCTTTGAAAGTTTTTAATAATGACCGTGAATCATCATTAGAAGACGGTGAATGTAATTCACCAGGAGATAGTGTTTTGAAAGAACAAGAAGAATTACTTCGAAAAAAACTCATCGAATCATATAATAATAGAAAAAGAAAATCAGATAGTTCAAATAGTGACTTGCCAATAAAATGCTCTAAATCAGATACAAATATTGATTTGGATAGTAGTAATTCAGATTATCAAAGCTTGAAACAAATACGTTCTAGATTCGATTCAATAAATTCTCAATCTGACGATAATTTAGTTGAACATGACACTTCGGTTATTGAAATATCAAGCCCGCCTTACACAGAATTAAAGAATGATACAAATCAGGACTTGGTACTTATACCTGACGAAAAACCGTTTTATTATCCTGCCATTCAAGGATGTAGATTTCTTAGTAATTATGAGTTCCTTAATAAAATCGAAGAAGGAACATACGGAGAAGTTTTTCGAGCTAAAGACAAAAAAACAAAAGAAATAGTTGCATTGAAACGATTAAAAATGGAAAATGAAAAGTATGGATTTCCTATTACATCTTTAAGAGAAGTTAATACATTAATGAAAGCACAGCATGAAAATATTGTAACAGTCAGAGAAGTTGTCGTAGGCAACGATTTGGATTCTATTTATTTAGTTATGGACTTTGTTGAGCATGATTTAAAATCATTAATGAAAATTATCAATCGAGCTTTTGAAATAAGTGAAGTCAAGTGTTTGATGCTTCAATTATTAGAAGCTATTGCACATTTGCATGACAACTGGATTATTCATCGAGATTTGAAAACGTCGAATTTGTTGCTCAGTCATAATGGAATTTTAAAAGTCGCTGATTTTGGATTAGCTAGAGAATATGGCAGTCCTCTCAAGAGTTACACAAATCTCGTTGTCACTCTTTGGTATCGAGCACCAGAATTGCTTCTCGGTCAGAAAATGTATTCAACTCACATCGATATGTGGTCAGTTGGATGCATTTTTGGAGAATTATTGTTGAATCGAGCTCTGTTTGCTGGTAAATCGGAAATGGAACAAATACAGATACTTTTCCGAGAATTGGGAGTTCCGACAGAAGAAACGTGGCCAGGCGTTTCAGAATTGCCGATGATGAAAAAAGTCAATTTCAAATTGAAAGAAAAACCGAGAAATGAGAAACGGCTCTCAAACCGATTATCGATTGGTGGGAAATACGTTTTTAATAAGTAAGTTTTGTTGGATTTTTTTTATTTTTCTTTAATTATAATTAGGTTGCTTACGTTTTGTCCAGAGAAACGATTCACAGCTGAAGAAGCGAAAAAACATTACTATTTCAGCGAGACCCCCCTTCCGATTCATCCTCAGCAGTTCCCGAAATTCCCCGCCAAATCAGAAATCGTGATCCCAAAACCTCCTCCCCCAGTTAAAAGAGTTTTTAATTAAATCTGTTTTGTAAATAAAATATTTCTAGTTCTGCATTTTTATTTCATGAAATAGAATATTGATTATTATTATTAGTGTTAATTTATAGATTCTATGTAATGATTATTGATCGGATATTTGATTTTTCATTTGTTTATTGATCTATACATTGGCTTCCTCATTGATCAGGTATTGACTTTCATATTGATTATTGATGGTGTATTGGCTTCTTCAAATTGATCATTAATCAAGAATTGGTTTCCGTATTTCTCTAATCTGCACATTTAAATAATTATTGATCAACATTATGAGTTTAGGAAGGTGCGTTATATTTGCTGGGATATTGAGTTGGTGATAAATTTAAATGTTTACTCTGACCCCAAGCGTGTCTCTGATCCACAAATAACACTTGACAACAGAAATCTTTATTGATAGTCACAAATAAACTTTCACTTTACACTGACAATCAATTCAACACTTTGCTTGGTGACTTCAATGCTTATTGCAACACTCAGTGAGAAATTGCACTTGAGTATAACACCGGATTAAAAGATCACAAATTACTGATTGGTTTATCAACTGGGACTTAGAGCTGGTTACTTTCTTTGACTTTCTTCACAAATTTAGGTTAGGGTTAGGGTTTAGGGTAATTTCTTTCGTTTTATTTTTCAACTAATTCTTCTTCAAATCTTCTCCAATAATTATTCTTCACAATTGTTTTATTTACTATTATTTTTCACAAATCGCTTCTTCAATAACGTTTCGTCCGACGTTGTCTAATGTTTTGCAATAATTTTATCTCCCAAATTTGTCTCTAATCTTGTCTCCCAAACTGTCTCTAATTTTTTTTCAAGTTTTGTCCCTACTTTTCCTAATTTTGTTCTGATTTTTCGGTCAAATGTTTCACTTTATATAGTCCGTTTCATTTGTGGCACTAGAGACAAATTTTGTTATCCATTTTCATTTTCCTCTGTATTTCCCGCTACGTCAGCCTTATCTCTGTGATATTTTGCCATTTTCCTTTTTTATTAAGCCGACTTCTCCCGACAATTTTGCTATCTTTGACAAGCTGTCAAGATACGGCTTTTTCCCATATTTTGTTTTTCTGTTATTTGAAATTCCACCTTCATTTATACTTCTTAATTAATAATGACCTTTGTTTTAATTTCTTGTTTGTTTTCTTTTATTTAATTCATCTTTCTCATTTTTAATTTCTTTTTACTTCCGTTTTCTTTTATGAGTTCCCATAGATCGTCCCGTTTGTCATTGCGATCTTCCCCCAAGTAATTTATTTATTTATTATGTTATTTTTCATTTAGGTATCCTCAACATATTAATAAGAGTATATTAATAAGAGCATATTAATAAGAGTAAGACAAATAGAATTGTTGAGTTCAGTCGAGTCACCACCAAAACTTTTATCGGGATGGCCTAGGTACTTGTGTGTTTTGCAAGAAAGTAATTTAAAAATCAAAATCTTTATTAAATTTTAAGAAATTTTATTAAGAACCACAATTATAATACTTGAATAAATTTTCTCAATATTAATTAACGCGGAAAAAACTAGCTTGCAACTAAATATTTAGGAAATTTGATAAAGCGCACCCCACCAAATCCCATTATATTAAAAAGATTATATAATTGCCAATGTATTGGCAATCATCATCAGTCTGGATTTATTGAGAATAAACCCATCTTGTAACTGAGAAAAATTTTTGATGAATTCATTTTATTCACATCGTCCAGATATACGATAAGGTTTAACCAATCTCAAAGATCTTCAACTGTTACAAAGACGTTCATCTTTACAATTTAAAATTTTGATACTGGTTTAAAATGAGAAATAAATTCAAAAAACTAGATTATTGAACCTTCCAAACCTTGACGGATTCGGTGGCGATAAATTCTTAGTATTTTTGAATTACTAGGACCACTAATCATTAACCTTTTACATCATTTGGGCCGCATGGTAAATTTTTTGAAGGCAAGCGGGCCACATAAAAAAGTCAACCACAAATTAAAGTTTAGTTTCATTATATAAATGAAAAATACATTGGATATTATCGATTATTATTATAAGAACTTTTATTTCTTCAAATTTCACCACTGATTATTTTATCCATTGAATTAAAAAGAGAGTTTGAAGACTATAAATCTGTAATATATCGATTTTTGTTGATACTCACGAATTTTTGGCACTGCCTTTTTCAAGTGAATTTGATCATTATTACATTAAATAATTATTGTTGGGGGATATATATATGCAAAATGCAAAAAGTTGAGCATAAAAAAATAATATTCGCTAAAAAATATATATGTAAATGTATATATACGATTAGTACTTATGTAAAATAATAAATGAAATTGTAAAATTGCATATAAACTTTATGAGCAGTTTTAGTATTTTATATTTTATTAGTTACATACATTTTTTTTTGTAAAATTCAAATCATTTGGTGGGTCGAGGGTTGGTCATGGCTGATTTAATATATAAAATAAAATATTTGTTGGGTTATTGGATTGGTGATAAAATTAGAATTCTTACTCTGTCTCCAAGCGTGTCTTTGACTGACCCACAAACAACAAATATCACAAATATTTTCACAAAGAGACGATTGGCTCAACAAGCTAACTATCGATTATACAGTGCTTATTACAATACTATGGTGAGGAATAGCACACTCGTATAACCTTGATTTGACAAATCTCTCACAACTGAGGAGTGTAATAATTGGTAATTTTAACAGGTTTTTTGATTTGACTTGGATTTACTCGTGAAATTTACTTTATTATCAATAAATAAACTCTTACTGCTTCTCTTTATTTCTGTTTTCTCTTTAATTTCTCCGCTTTAATTTTATTCAAATTCTCCAAATGAATTAAATATTATATCTCCAAATTATTCCCCAAATTTCCTCTAACTGGTCCTTCCAAAATTGTTTTATCGATTGTTCCTTCTAAATTTTTCTTCTAAATTGTATCTTTTCACATTTCTTCACATTGCTACCTCCTTTTATACCTCGTCAATTTGTGACACTTCAGTTTATCTTCGATTTCCCATTTTTTCTCCAACATGATTTCCAAATTTTCCCTGCGACCGAGTTAACTTTGACAGCTGTCGAGACATTTTCTAATTTTCCCTTTGCAACTCCGGCCTATGTTTTATTTTGTTCTCATTATCTCTGACAAGCTGTCAAGATAAGAATATTGTTGTTTTTCCTTTTTTTACCGATTAATTAATTAGTACTGACCTTTGTTTTTGTTTTCATGTCTGATTTCATTTGTTTCATTCCTCATTCTAATTTCTTATTTCTTTTTACTTCCGTTTTCTTTTCTGAGTTCCTATAGATCGTACCGTTTGTCATTGCGATCTTCCCCCAGGTAATTTTATTTGTTTATTTATAAATTTGTTATTTAGGTATCCTCAACATATTAATTTAATAAATTTAAGGTAACATTTTAACTTTTTAATTTAGATTTCAATTTTAGATTTTAACTTAGAATTTAACTTTAATTTAAGAAGTTATTTTATTATTTTGTGTTTTGCATTCTCAGATGAGATTCATATAGATAAAACCATCACATAATGGGTTCTACTACTGAAGTATAGTTACCGTGGTACTGATAAATTCAAATCTAACGGATTTTTTAATAAGTGGGTTTATGTAGATCAGTGATGTGCAACTAATTACATACATTCATACACTTTCATTAGGGATTGATAGTATGGATAAAGTAGGGATAAAAGATAAATGTTTAATATTAGAAGTCATAAAAGGAGAGTAAACAATGGAATTGATAATGTATATTGTCTGCATTTGCTTTACATTCATGTTTTTTTAAGTCAAAATTGGTGTAAATAATTGGTGAATATGATAATCTAGTAAATGAATAAGAAAAGTTATCACCAATTTACTTAATGGCCCACTGCTAAATCGTTCTCAAACAATGAACATTGATACATTGTAAAGTAATTAAAATTTTTAAATATCTTGAAAACAGTTTGGATAAATATCAAAATAAATAAAAACAATTTAACTATGATATTATTTATAAATAGCATGAGTGCAAAAAATCAGATCAAAAGCGTGAAAACTTTACATCTTCATATTAAACTTGATGCAATCTTTTCCCATATTTTTTATATTTCAGTACCAATTTATCGGAGTCCGTATCCGAATCAGGACTTTCGTTGCAATGGCAATTCTTTATGAAAATATTTGGAGACTCATCGGAAGAACTTGATACAACTGGACTGTAATATTCAAATTCACTGCAAACATTATGAAATTTTTTCTTTGATGTTTTTCTCAGTTTGTTTTCGGTTTCATTGATTGTGACCTTATCATTCATTGATAAAGGTTTCCTGCAACAATGCGAATGATGCATCGATGAAGCTGACCAAGGAACGGAATAGTAAATTGGCTCGATTTTCTGATTGGTTTGATTTCTTGAATTTCGCCGTTCAAAGGTTTGTACTGTGGGAACTCTTTTAATACTATTTAACTTCACTTGAGAAACTTGATTCGAATGATTCGATGGTTTGTTAATTTTGTAATTATTGTTTGAATGTTTGCCAAGTGTTTGATTATTTTGGAACGGATATGAGTTCTTGCTTCTATCGATGTAATATGAAATTGGTTTTGATTTTTGATGCAAGCTTGATTTTCGTTCAGACACTTTTTGGGTTTCAAAATTAGAGGTAAAAAGCTTTTTAAAGCCAAATATTTCGATAAAACTCTTACGGAACTGTTTTGTACAAAATAGAAAAATTAAAATCTTTAGTGAAAATTTCGTTAAGTACAGCTCCTGAAATATTATTTTTGCACCTTCGATGTTAAAATACCGTTCCCATATGGGGTCATCCAGCACCTGAATTATAAATGTATGAAAGGAGAACAATAGTTAGATAATAATTTTATTTATTTAGAACAAGAGGGAGAAAATAAATTAAAATTATATAAAAATGAAATTCACCTATGCGCAAATAACATTGAAAATAAAATCAGCTTTGTTTAAATTCAATGATATAGTAGTGTTTTTAAAAATTCAAAGTACTTAATCAAATTAATGTAATTTCCCCTTTCATATTTCCTCTTGTGACTGCAAATCTATTTTATTTCCAGTTTATATATATATATATATATAGAACCGGAAATTAAACATTAATTACAGTAAAATCCTTTATTTTCTTCATCAATGACATTTTCAATTTGATTTATATACATATATTTTTATTAACTATTGAATAATAAACACGAATTTTTAGTACATCTGTGCAGTAAAAAAATTAATTCTGCAAGAGTATTTCTAATGAAAAATATGACTATGGTCAAGCCCGGCGTGAGGCGGGTACGATGCGTGATTTTCACGCAGGCGCCACGGCGGAAAATACAAAAGGCGGCAAAATTGTACAGAAATTTGTTATTTTCATAAAAATTTCCATTCTATTGTTTAATAACTAGTCCAATTTGAACAATATTGTTCCATCTGTGAAAAATATTTTTGTTTTGTATGCATTTATCGTTTTTTTACTCTTATTATGGAATGCGAAGGCGGTAATATGCAATTTTCACACATCATCTGAAACTCTAGCGCCGGTCCTGACTATGGTAATCACTTTAGTGTTTGCTTTAGGACTGCACGACTATTCCACGAGTTTATAATTATAATTATTATAATTTTCTTACAACTAATATAAGGTTTCTCATTTAGTAGTATGACCTTTGCAGTTAATAGTGTTAATATTTTATCTAATAACATTGGATTTTCAATTAATAGTGTTTTTCTCATTTGATTTAATTTATCATTTATAGTCGAAATGAATTATAATGCAGAATGACTGCAATGAAAGTTTTTCTTTTTCTTGTTTGACAATTTATACTTTCAATTTGTAATATAACTCATCTAAACTATAATTAGCAATACATTATATATTAACACATTATATATTAATGAAATATTAACACTATTAAATGAAAAAGTTATACTAGTAGAGTAAAAACCCTATAATTCCTTGGCTCCTCAATTATTAAAAAAATTTGAATCCGTTTCAACTGCTAATTGACAGATTTGCAATTGATAATCTAATTAAATTCTTGAAGGCCGAATGCCGAAGTTGAAATAATAATTTATGAATCGCACGATGAAAAGATTATAAATTGAAGCCTTTCCCATTATTTTCCTTTAAAAATATTAAAAAAAATAAAATGCCTTAGAGTAACTTTAGAGTATAATAAAATAAGTTGGAGGTTGAAGTAACTAAAAAATTATTTAATTCTTTAAACCAAAATATTAATTAATCTTTAGAATTATTTTCACAAAAATTGAAACTAAAATAATTTTAATTTTCAAAATGTTTACCTCAAAATCTGACAATCTCACGTCCCCATAATTATTAAGCGGCTCTAGACTGACTACGATCAGTTGCGGTATACTAATGAAGACGGCAAAGAATCCAATTATTGTTACGGATTTTGTCAGTGATAAATGGTCTTTATTCAAATTCGACATCTTGGTCTTGGTACATTCACAGTAACCTTTTTCGGTTAAAGTGCAATTTATATTGTGGAAATACTCATTTCTATCCTTTTCTATTCCGGTCCGATGGAGAATGTATATGCACATTACGGATGTTGATACAATGAATACTGAAGTCAAAAAGAATTTCACTAACCAATAATAAATCTTGTAGCTTTTGCTTGTCAACAAAATATCCCTAGGAAGTAAACATTCTTTCATTTGAATATTATCGGTGTCTATAGACGAGAAAACTCCTTCAGCAATTGAAAATAAAACGGAAACTACTGCCAATAAAAATGATATTAAATAGGCCCATTTTCTTGATTTGTAATATTCGTAGGAGTCAGGATTCTTCAGGGAAACAATGTGCTGTATGCATAGGAGCATTGTCAGGAGAATTGAATAGAACTCGCAACTACTTTGAAGGACTTTAAAAATCCTACAAAATCCATCATTCACAAATACATTTGTTGACCAGACTCGTTCAAAATCCTGAATCAATGTCAACAACAAATATAATAAATCTAGAATCGAAATAAAAATAAAAGTCAAAACTGCGGCTTCTTTCATTCTTAATCTGGGATGCCACCAAACAATGATTGAGACTGTGTTACCGATAACTCCCAATACAAATGAGGTAAGGGTGAGGTACCGATCTATTTGTAGAGCGGTTGGGAGGAATAACTCATAAAGAGATGTCGTTGAATGTTTCTTAAAGACATTTATTTCTGGAGAGGTGGCAGGATTTTTTACACTAGTCATATGCGTATATTAAATGTTAATGCTTAAAATGAATAACTAATTTGATGCTGAAAATATGAACCTTCATTAGCATAATACTAATAGTAACAGCATGAATAATTTTATGAACCGAATTTTGGTCTTTTACCATTTTGCCATGAATCGTCAACAACATTTTAGCGATAATAATAATAATAATAATAATAATAATAATAATAATAATATAATAATAATAATATAATAATAATAATAATAATAATAATAATAATAATAATATATAATAATAATAATATAATAATAATAATAATAATAATAATAATTATAATTATAATAATAAATAATAATATTAATAATATTAATAATATTAATAAATAATTAATTTCGAACAATAAAATGAAAACTGTTGTCTCCTTTTCAGTCAAATTTTTTTGTTTACCTCTGATCGGTTTTCTTCTTTAGAACTTTATTTATCTTCATTTAGATATCAAAAAGCTTATCTTATCGTTTACTAATTTAACATTAAATGTATCCTCTTACCAGGAAACCATCAAACTTATTATATAACCATTTACAATCTACTTTACAATCTATATCGCTAATTGGAAAAAGCTGCAAAAGGTTCACAAGGAATAACTTTTTAGATTGATACAAGTTATTTTTACTAACTGATCTCTATGATTTCCTCGAATATTTTTCACAGTGCACCTAGTATCAATCAGACATTTCTTCATGATATCATTCATGTATAAAATCCTTAACCATTTCAATACTGTAGGGACATAATGTCTCAGAGAATTTTATAGTCTATTTTAGTACTGTACGGTCATAGGCTCGTAAACAAGTCCAAACCTGTCTGCTGTGTTGCTGTTTGCTATCTGCTTTTTTCTTTTCTATAAAATTTTGTCAGTCTAGACTCTAGATGTTGCTAACAAACACTGGACACGTGTGCTATAAATATTACACGAATTATTAAAATAAAAAAATCTTATTGAAAGGGTTAATGTTGGTTGTTCATAGAAATGCTGATCGACTCGACATTTTACAAAACTACTTTTTTCTTTTCTGATCCTTATATATGTCTTTTCTTGTGGCGCTTAATATATGTTATTTGGCGTTGATGGGAAATTTATTTTAACAAATTATGTCTTGAAATCAATGGAGNCAAAACTACTTTTTTTCTTTTCTGATCCTTATATATGTCTTTTCTTGTGGCGCTTAATATATGTTATTTGGCGTTTGATGGGAAATTTATTTTAACAAATTATGTCTTGAAATCAATGGAGAATTTCACTTATAAGTGCCATATGTATCAAATGGGGAACAAATTTTTATACGTGGGTTTTTTGAATTTTTAATTGAGCCTGTGCGTTGTGTTTTTGTTTTTGGTGGATGATGCTATCGTTCGATATTTGATATCAATTTGTGATCATTCTTAAATTTTTTTGGAATTAAATATAACATTTTACTTTGACCTATTTAGAAGTTGATTAAGAACTTATTTGTCAAATAATATAAATTAATGTATTTTTCACTATTTGTAACCAAACTCGGCCTCAACAATTCATATTGTGTCTTTGTAGGAGTTCTGGGTCTAGTTCATTGCTTCGTTCAGGCAAAGAATATCAAAATTTGAGATACTCGTCAATGATGATTTCATAAATAAATTTCACTGTCAATATTTTATTATAGAATTTTTAGTGCATAATTATTATTTCAATGCTAATGTGTTGATTTCAGGTACTAATATTAATTGTTGCCAGCACATCTGTGCAATAAAGTGTCCTTTTAGTATAATACAATTTCTCTCATTCTCGATCATAAACTTTCTCTTTTATTTCTTCAGAACAATCTGGGTATTATTAATTTGCGCAACCACCACACCAAACAAGATCAATGTTAGTGACATCATCCCGACTTGCTTTTAGCCTAGATTTTCTTTGCCCTCGTACTTTCCTGGACGAGGCTTGGATTGTTTCTTTATTTCTGGTATTGATGTTGGGAGCCTTGTTAGTATCGCTGCTATGACCGGAAGCAGTTCTTGTTTCAAATACGACGGCACTTTACCCATTCTTTCATCGGTTTAGAAACCAGTGCATAACTCGATGATTTGTTGCACCTATTTCCGAATCGTAAATTTGAAATTCTATTTGCTTATGAAGGTTTTTGACATAGTCCGGATAGAATCAAATCGATTCCACCCGTCTGCATTGACGGACCAATGCTTCCACTCGATTGATGAGTGGCTTTGGCAGTATACACCAGTTTGCAGTGAACAAATGTATCTATAATATAGGGTGGTGTGTACAACCAATGATTGATACGTCACCATTTGTGATGAAATAGTTAATTTATAAGTGTAACTATTTTATCCATTTTTGAAATGGCTTTTAAACAATTTTTTTATTTACAATAAACTTTAATGCAGGGCAACCCGTGTGAGTGGCACCACATGCTGGCGCGACAAGTTTTGAAAAATATTTAGAATTGCTAGGGTTTTTCAAAAATTTTAAAATGATTTAAAATTATTAAATTTTTTCAAAAATCTTATTATTTTCATATTGAATTCACGTGTCTTTCTTGTGACAACATGTTTCTATGATGTTTGTACGACCGCATAATTTGACTCGATTTAGCTTGCTATTGTTGAATTGGGTACAAAATATATTACGGTTGAATCGGGTATGATTGTAAAGTGTTTGGCGATCTGTGATTTGCGTAATTGTGAGTAGAAGGAATGTTTGAGATTGAATTGTGTATATAGTGTTTTTATTTTAAAATTTAAAATATTTAAATAAAAATTAAGTAATATTTAAAATTTAAATATTACTTAGAAAATAATTAAATACAAATAACAAAATTGTTCAAACGTAGTATAATAATTGTATTCTCATTTGAAGATTTGAAAACAAGTTTGAAAATTAAAATTTACAAAAAAATAATTTATAATTAATTACTTAGTTACTAAGTTACTTTAGTTATATAAGTCTTAGATGGACAGATTTGTTATTTAGAGAGATGGAAGAGAGAAGAAGGATAAGCCAGATGAGATTGTATCATCAAAAGTAAAAAAGCAAAAGTATCAGGATGAATATCTGCAATATGGCATTTAGAAAATTACATTAGAAAACGATCCCTCACTGCCGTTTTGTCTCTTGTAAGCAATGAATCGATGAATCTAAGCAAACTAATTCGACATCTCGAAGCAAACCATCGTGAACAAAAAAACAATCCAATCAGTTATTTCGAGAACTTAAGATCGAATCTTCAAAGCCAAGCAAATATATTCAAAAAATGCGTAACTACATCCGATCAAGCACAAATCGCAAGCTATCGTATTGCTCAACTCCTTGCAAAAAAAGCCCCACACTGAAGCAGAGGAAATAGTCTTGCCAGCTTTAGAAATTCCTGCTGAATGAATGATAATGAATGATGCTGTTGAAAAATTTAAGAATATTCCACTGTCGTCAAAAACGATTACGAGACGAATTGAAGATTTGTCAGATGACATTGAGTTACAGTTGAATGAATGTTTCAATGAACCATCAAGATAATGGGTGATCCAGCTTGACGAAAGCACCGATATCCGCAAGAAAGCTCAGTTACTGTTATTTTTTAGATTTTTTTGAGAAGGAATGATTTTGTGAGTGATTATTTCTTTGTCTAGAATTGAAACAATAAACCACTGGCGAGAACATTTTTGAAATAGTTACTGAGATTGTGGAGTCTAAATGTCAGCAAATCAATCTTTGGATCCTTTCCGACTGTTGACTCGATTGCTTTAAAGATTCAGATCAACCAAGAAATCGGAGATACTTTGAAATTATTGTCAGAATCCTTTCTAAGTTCTTTCCCAATCTCAACGTTACTGAAATAGAATGGGTTGTCAACCCATATCCTGAGTGTGAAGCCATCAATCTTGAAGAGGAACTTGAGGAAAACTTGATTGATTTGAGAAATGATTTGGTTTTCAAAAGAATCTGCAGAAAAATGAGTTGTTTGAATTCTGAATATCTTTAAACAACAAATTTCCATGATTGAACCACAAAGCAATAGAATTATTTTTGCCATTTAGAAGCTCTTATCTTTGCGAGCAGGGCTTTTCGGCACTCACAGAAATGAAGTAAAAAAAAGTGTGAGACTACAAATGATCGATAAAGAAATGCATGTTTGTCTTTCGAAATTAAGCCTCGCATCAACCATTTTTGCGCGTAAAACCAATCTCAAAATTCGAATTGAACAAAAATAAAATTTGTATTCGATTTATTACTTGTAAATAAAAATTTATTCAAAGATTTTCAACTCTTGATCTTTTATATTGGGGTGCCTCGAGAAAAAAATTTGCTTAGGGTGCCGCGATGCGATAAAAGTTACCCGACACTGCAATATAGATATGAGATTATTATTCACGCTCTTAAATATTACTTTTTATCAACATTTTCTATTATAAATTATTTATATTAAGGATTTTTAGATATATATTAATAAAAATTATGAAATATTTCAATACAATGTGAGTTTTATTATTATTAAAGGAATTAAGTAACAAATAGAATTTATTAATCCACAAAATATCTATTTTTTACTACATATAGGGAAAAACGGTGAATATGTTAAAATAGTTTTCTAAATTTTTATATTCATCTTTTTTCAGAATTCCTAATAATCTCCCGAAATTACAAAAATCTTCCCCATTTTTTATTGCACTGATTTTGTCAAGTTCTGAAATTCTATAGAAATATTAATTTTTAAATTTAGGTTAATAAAATTTACGATTTTCTAGTTTTTTTCTCAACATCAACATCTACGGCAAAGTTGAAATTTCAGGGCAATGTGAAATACTAAAAAACTATTAAATTTATTAAAACTTTAAGATAGATCTTACGAGATAATGTCTTCATAACCAAAACAAATCAGAGTTGAGTTTACCGAATTTTCGTAAAAAAATTTTCCACGTCATTTTTTTCTAAATTTTTCTGTAAATGATTTATTATAGTGCGTTTATTCATTACAACAATTCTACATATCAAAAATTTGCATGCATTTTTAGTAAACGTTGTGTTTCAGTGTGTCAGCTTATTTTTTCTACCACTTTATCACTTTCTATATTAAATGCGTTTATTCATTGTAACGCTAAAAGTCAACACATAGGTAAGTTGGTATGTTTATATAATATACATTTATTGATTTTTTTTACATTATAGAAGCGTTAATTCATTGCAAACGGCTATCTGAGGTCACATCCAGCCTACACTCTTCCATCAGTCCACTAAATTCAAATTAGATTGATATTAGTTTTCAGCGCCTGACAGTTTTGCTACCAAATTATCAATAGCCACTCATGTTATAATCATAAATAAAATTAAATGAAATCAACGAAATATGAGATTTGATGTAGTGTATATAGTATTTTGAAAACGAAATGGTCCTAATTTGTCTTGGAAATCTTTACATTTCTGCTTATTTATGAGAGGTCCTACTACCTGTAATAATTTTATTTACAGCATTTTCATTCATCTTATTAGTTATTATTAAGTTATTACTACTACAATTCTCAATCATCTTTTGTAAAACTCAATTAAAATTAATTGGAAAATTATTACAACATTTAGACTGCTGTTGGGCTAGAACTGATTTCTAGACCCAAAAAACTGAGTTCATGACTGGAATGTGTCGGTACACAACCTGCAACTCAGCACTTAGTTATTTAAAATCAAAACATATAAAAAACCAATTAAACAATATTAATAAAGAAAACAACGCACAAAAATTAAAACATCCAAATAAAAATAAAATGAAACTTAACAGGAAGTATTGCACAAAAAAGAAGTATATGACAGAAAAACATACAAACAACCAAAAACAAATCCGAATAATGGCGATTTAAAAATTCAAAGAAAAATTAAATAAAAATTTCATAAGAAACTCATTTAAAGAATAGTACAGTGAATTTCAGTTATAAAACCCAGAACAATCCATAAAAATGGCGAAATCCATCATGGCCGCCGAACGACCTAATAAAAGTTATAAAAATAAATATTTTAATTAAAATATAAAAATGTTTAAGAAAAATTTACAAAAATTTACAAAATTAAGAATTAAATTATGTTAGAAATGGAATGTTCTGGAAATGCCCAAAATCCATCATGGAGGCAAATTTAGCAAAAAATAATTACAAAATAAAATTTTGAAAAATAAAATAAAAATTATTGCGACAAAATCGCCAAGAAATCAATAAAAATCAAAAATAGAAAATTCTAGAATTAAAATAATTCTGATTTGTTTTACTGCACTAATACATGCACACCAAAAATAAGGTATATATACCGATGTATTTTAGTCACAAAAACACTCTTTCTTGCCAAAAGCGAAACACTCTTTTGCCAAGATCACACTATTTTGTTAAAATCTATTTTGTGAACAGTTTTGAAAGAAGTAAGGATTTTTGTATGATTTATTATGGTTGCATATGATCCTTTTTTAAATTTTTATCTTCATATTTTTATCAATGATTTAGAGGGATTGATTGAGATCTCTGTTGTTGACAATTTCAACACGAGATCCCAACCAATCCAGCATCTATGCTAGTGCATGAGGTCCACAACCTGCAAATGCAAGAATTAAAATGAGTGGCAGTTGACTGCATTGTGTATACGGTGTAGTGTATCTGCTTAAAAATACTTCGAGATGACCAACTTAGTTGAATGATAAATATGTTTTTGATTGATTCATTGGCGGTTACAACGAGCTTTTTGGTTCGGCTGTAGTTGCGGTTCTTACACAACACAAGGCCTCGACGTACTGTGTCGAGTCGGCCGGGAAATAGAACACGTCTATTAATTAATCAGACGTATAGTTCAAGTAGTATATGACATATCTAAAATCACCATTTAATTTGACATCATACAAACAACTAAGGGTATGTTTTCCGGCGTCATGTTGGCCGTGAGAATATACGATAACCGTAATAGACTTAAACTTATGTACACCACAATAATGCTATTTTTAGCATATGAGTTATGACTTCAGAACCATCAGTTGAACTAAATTATCATGAACTATAGCTATATCATGGAGTCAGAAGACGATTTGGAACTACATACACCAAACTAACGAATCAATTAATGGGTAAATATGAGGGAGATCCCTGGCCAAATTTTTCAAAGGGTTATCAAAACCTTAGGAAATTCTTAGAATACCAGCATCTAATAGGATCATAAACAAATGGACTGATAGAAAACCCACCCAGAAGTCATCGCTAATGTATGATAAGATAAATATTACAATTCATAATGGTTCAAAAATTTTTATATTTTCTTTATCCTTTGTTCTAATTTGCTTATTTATAAAGGTAAATTCAATTTGAGTTAAATAATGATCCAATTGATTAATTTATATTCTCTTAAAATCATATTATTAGTTATTACTTTTATAGTTTTCGTTAGCATATGCTATGAACTGATATTTCATAGGCTCCTGATTGTTTTCTTGTGTTTAATTTTAGGGTAGCTTATTTAGGAGAACCTTTATAAGAATTATGGAACGATTCAAACTTTTTCCTAAATGTATTTCTTTCTAAAAATTCTTAATAAAAATACTTTATTCCAGTAGTTATTGGTGGGTGAGGCTTTCGAAGATCCAAGGTTTCTCTTAAATGATTTATATTTTCATTTATAATTTATCTATTTGTAACCAGTAAACGTAATAGCGATTATCCTTACCGAACATTTGATTAGCTTTACTCATGATAGATTCAATGGCGAATCCGGTTAACTAATAACTGACATGAATAAGCGTATTAATTGATAATTCAATGAGACAAATAAGACCAATATATCGATAATATTCAATGCTGTAAATGGTGGCATAGATTCCAGTTAGTGCATCGACCAAACAAACACAAATAAACCCTACACGTCAGCAGAAATCTAGAATATGAACTCCAAACAATATCAAATTCCATATTTATTAGATTCATCACTAAGACTTCATTATGGAATCCACCCCTCTCTTTACAATTTTCATTCTCCCGTTGGCGCTTCATCAGCTTATATCCGATTCACGATGCGGCCAACAGTATTCCCGTCATCGTCCCTTTTAATCTCGTTCTTTTTCTGCTAATCCAGTTCTCAGCTGAACCTTTCGTGTAAAAATTTGTAGAACCAAACTAAATAGCGTTTTCAGGTCTAGATGTTGATCTCATGCTCAATTTAAAACTCGCCGACTTAAGATTCTTAATCGGACAGCCAAAATCACTGTTCGCTTGGCCACTGGGATCGACCGTTTCTCGTTTCAATTTTCATGATTGCATTTTAAATTAAGAATATTTTTGTAATATTGTTTCGAAATACACTTTTTGCTAACTTTTCAATTTTTTAAGAAACTCGGTAATCAGCTGTTAAAAAAATTTGGTATTGTAAAAAAATTTTTTGTTTCCATTTTTTAGTGCAAAATCTACATCTACTCTGTCAAATTTCCTACTTGCTTCCATTGATAGAACCGTAATTCCTCACTTTACTTTTCCAAAAATAAATAATTCGCCTATGGTACAAAAAAATCTATTACATGAAACATTTGAAATTGATGATGACGTTGAAAATTATCTCGAATGAACCGGAAATTTACCACACCTAAACAACGAAGAATGTCTAAACCAGCTACTTGGATCGCAATATAATTACTTGATTCGATGTAAAAGATTTTACGAAGACATTAGAGAAAAGACTCCTTCCGATTAAATGTGTAATTTTTATTATAAGATTTATTTAACTAATCAACCACACCAAATCTTTTCACAAATAATTCTAGTAAATTTAGCAACCTACATACAATACACTACACTATGTATTATTATTTTTTGTTGTAATTTCCTCATCAATCTTCATACCACACTCTTTGTTATTAGTGCTTGTCAATCTTATAGTCGAAAATATTTTCATTAAATACATTATTCCCAACAAAAGGCTTAAATTATCACTTAATTGTTTTAAATAATAAATGCTGCTACCAAGAAATCCTCTACTTTATAATTTTTACTCACTACGACTAAAGGTACTCACATTATAATCAGAAAGTACACTTTACACTCAAAATCAATATTGCACTTTACAAAATTTTTGCGGGAAATTTAAAATAATCGGTGTAATATATATCAACCGGGAAGGAGTAGGTGCGTAATAAGTGGAAGTGAATTAGAAAGCTCACATTTACTTATTTTCAGTTTTTCAGCGATAACCTAACGTTTTTATCATGACAACCAATAATTAATACTGACTATGTATTTTGTGTTACTATATATATATTTACTATATATAGAAAAGCTTTAAAACTATGAATCAATAAATATATCAATGTTTTTCATATATTTATTGATTCAAAGTTGGAAAAAGTATAGAAAATGCCAGATGCAGAAATGAAAAAATGACAATTTATCCCGAGTGCCGAACTATCAGTGATAATTCAGAAGCTGCCAAAACCATGGAGAAACAGAAGTGGAAAAATGAATTATCATAAGTGACGGGAAACTCCGAACTATAAAAGCAAAGGTTTTCTTGATTGAATCAAAACATTTAGTAGTGGAGAAAATAATTCATAATCAAACAATAGTGAAAATTTGAGAAATTGGGAATCAGAGAAATTAGAGTGAAAATAGAAATTGAAAAGAAAAAATATTGGAACCAAACTGATAAAACTGAGTTCAATAAGAAACGTTTTTAGTATATTGAATAAATTCAGGTCAAAGCAAAGGAGAATTCAATTCGATTTACCAAATTATTGAGGCAGATCGGTGGCTGGTGATTGTTAAGTATTTGGGAATTATACGAGTAAAGTTATTCCTCACGTAGTGTTTCAATAAGCTCTGTGTAATTACCTATTTGATTGTGTTGTTATAATTCGTGTAATCAATGATGATAATCAATAAAGGTTTATCTTATTCGAGAATTGTTAATTTGTGGATCAGATAAATCACGCTTTGGACCCAGGGATTTGATTGGTAAATTTTAAACCAATTTTCGATAACAATGAAATTGTCCAATTTAAATATTTTAGTCCATTATTAAAATTATATATTTATATTTACATATTGATGAAAAATACGAACATCTAATAACAACATCAAAATGATTATAAGTATGTAAAAGTATAATAAGTTATCTCTAAGATAGAAATAACTGCTAAATTAATTTATAAAATATTTCTAGTTCACTACGGAATCAAAGATTTTTTTAAATATTTATAAAAATATAAATCATAACGAAATACAGGAAATCGGAGCTTCATCATTCTCTATTGTAGATAAATAATAACATAAATAACATTAGATATACATAAAACTTCAATATCTCTCAATATAAAGACTTTTTAAGAGATGTCATGATAGAGATTGTTTTCCTTTATGTATTCCAGAACCAAGTCTGGAATGAGATACTTTACGCTTTGTTTCCTACTGAGAGATCGACGAATTTTTGTAGAACTAATGTCAGTCCCAATCCAATTTGGAATCAATTCGATATTTTTCTGAAACATTTAGAATGTCTACACTTATTGATTGTTAATTAAAATTCAATATTACAACAATTTACACTTTTATCAACTCACTGCAATTAATTAATAATTCGATAGATGAGAGAGATTTCCCATTGGTCAAGTTCCTATTAATGTGACGCAAATTCGCAATTTAAGTTTATCAAAGAACGATATCTCGAATGAATTAAGGCATTGTGAATATTAAATTGTTTAAAAATGATAAACTGTCGAAGATTAACATAATTGAAATTATCTAACAAACGTAATGTCATAATACAGTTGTAGGAAATTTGAAAAAAAACCTTTAGAAATACACCTTATATTGAAGAAATATATATATATATATACGGTTAACAGAGTGCA
>CAUHTR010007709.1:0-12128 GCA_959609185.1 Schmidtea polychroa
AAAGGGCACTAAATTACTTCTATGCCTAAGGCGTTAAGCGACCTCGAGCCGGTACTGGTGACAACCGTTCTATTTTCTTTTCACCCAGAAAAATGTCTATCGTGTTCCATCGGCTTTCGACCTATTCAACCCTGTCTTAAATTTTTTAAATGAATAATCGTAATAAATTTGAAATTTGAAATTAAATATAAATTATCCCCAGTTGTTCTATCTACTCTTAAAATCATATTTTTGGTCCACTGGCTTTCAATGATCTAAGTTCCGTGACCACCCCATCAATTGAGAAGTCTAAAGTCACGCCGACTCAAAAGAAAAACCCCAGTAAGACCAAGAGAACTCGTAAACGACGGCTAAGTAAAGAAGCGACCACAGTGGAACATCCTCCAACAATCATCCCACAGGCCGATTCCGAATTAATACAGTGGAATGCTTCCATCCCTGTCGACATTGACAATGAGTTGATCTTCAAATTGGAAGATGTGCGCGCAGAAGCCAAAGAGGAACCCAAATCACTAACCAACTATCTTTCGATGTAATTAGAAAATTGTAGATAGAATTAATAACATTGTTTATAACTTTGTTTATTCGTCAGATTAAGCCTAACTTTCTCGTATCCTGATGAAACACGTAGGTTACCTTGTCTGAACTTGTTGCAGTATGAATAGTGATAGTTTTTCTCGATCATCAATTATTTTTTAATGGTGCCAAAAGAAATTCATCCGATATCTTCAAGAATTTTTCTTTGAGTGGCGTTAGACCTTCTATTGGCCGTTAAGAGTTACCGATTGTTGTCAAGCAGAGAGTAGTCTTGGCGACGAAGCTCATCTGTCTTCTCACGTCTAGCATTACAATGAGCGTTACAATGAGCATATAGGGTTAGAGTTAATAATCATACAGTCGTCCTGGCAACGGATCAACCCCTTCATTTCCCTATACACTTCTTCGATCTGGTTCTCAGGAATTTCAACATAAAATCATACATAAGAACATAAAATAACCATTTTATGCTGGCTCGGGCAAGACAAAACCATGCAGGAGTAACTTTCAAAATTATTTAAATATAAATATTTTTAATTGATTTTTTTACTATTGTTGTTAAAACTATTTATTATAACTTCAAAATAAAAAATATTTTTAGTTAGTTTTTCTTTAAAAGCTATTTAAAATAAGTTTAATTTATATTTCTAGTAACTTAAATTATTCTGAATTTTATTAAGTAAATTTTGTTTTATTTCTTGATACTCACTTAATTAATTTTGGATATGATTTAAATTAGATAAATAAAATGCTAATATTTGAAATTGAATTCAACTTTATCTCAGTTTATAAAATAAATTTTTATTTATAATTTATTAATAAGCTTAAAATTTATACATAGTTTATTCTTGGTATTTATTAATTTGAAGATATTTTACAATTGTTATAGATTTTATTATTTGTAATTATTATTGTAAAATATTATTACGTAATATTTTATTTGTCAAAGAATACAATTATAATATTTTTCCCATATTTACAGAGAAATTTGATTTCCAAGGCCAATCTGTAGAATTACACAATTGAGCTAATTAAATATCAACAACAACCGAAAATTGTGCCAATTAAACGACGTAAAAAATCGTCCTAATTCTCACAATCGCACATTTAAGTCGATTTGGCACATTTTTTATCGAGTTTTTAAACCAACTAAAATGCCCGAACATGACGAGTGTGAATTCTGTATGTCTTCCAAACGAATGCGGACTAGTTATCGTAGTAATTCTAATAACAACAACAATCTAATTACGGTTTCTCGGCACTATTATGATAAATGTCCTCCTAGATTGTTGCAATTAATGGACATACCTCACTTTACATATAAAATGCAATTAGCTTATGCTTGGAACCCTCTCGATTCGTCGATCAACATCGATGTAAAACTTATTGATCCATTGACTTTGCATCGTCATCCAGTGGCACAGAGCACAGATTCCATTCGCGGAAAGATTGGATTTAATCGAGGATTTCATATGTGGCGAATCGATTGGAAATTGCGTGAGAGGGGTACACATGCCGTCGTTGGGGTATGTACAAAAGATGCTCCTCTTCATTGTCACGGATATTGCTCTTTGATTGGATTGACCGAGGAATCTTGGGGTTGGGATATTATTCGCAAGAAATTAGTTCATAAGCAGTCAGTCGATGTTGAAGATCAGACATATCCAGTGATCATCACCGATGATAACAGCAGTCTTAATGATCCTATTGAGAGACCAAACTCGAATATCGAGGTACAGGAGTCGATTTTTGTCCTACTCGATATGGAAGAGGGGACTTTATCATTTATTAACGATGGCCAATATTTAGGAGTGGCATTTAGTGGATTGAAGGGTCGCACGCTGTATCCGGCAATTAGTGCCGTCTGG
Source organism: Schmidtea polychroa (assembly GCA_959609185.1). Classification (NCBI taxonomy): domain Eukaryota; kingdom Metazoa; phylum Platyhelminthes; order Tricladida; family Dugesiidae; genus Schmidtea; species Schmidtea polychroa. The sequence continues at coordinate 2,406 of CAUHTR010007709.1, forward strand.
GGTCACTGTGAGGTCACGATGGCCCACCTGGCGTCGTTGAATCGTTAGTTGTTTTATATTATCTTTATTTTTGGTTTTTCAAATATTTCTATGAACTTATTGCAAATAACACTTAATTTTAATGTTTCAAAAATTATAGATTATTAAAAATTTTAAATCGTGATATTTGTACAAACTTAACATTTAATTTAATTTAAAATAAATTATTTAAAAATATTGATGATTTTTAAGGTATAAAATTATAAAAAAAATACAAAAGTAAAAAAGAAATATACAAACGACCATATATTATTTTTAAATTAATTTTAAAAATAATTAAAAATTAGAATAATTATTTAAAACATTGAATATTTAAATAAAACTTAAGAAATAAAATTAAAATATAAATTTTAAAATGTTTCAAAATGAAAATAATTTATTTATAAATTATTTTTAAATTAAATTAAAAAATTAGAATAAATATAAAATATGAATTTACATAAAAAATAAATTATTTTAAAATTGCATTTAAAAAATAAATATAAAAATTAATAATGTTTAAATATAAATTTTTAAAATTTAATATTGTCTATATATAAATACAAAAACAAATATAAATTTTAAAATGTTTCAAAATGAAAATAATTTATTTATAAATTATTTTTAAATTAAATTAAAAAATTAAAATAAAAAAAAAATATAAAATATGAATTTACATAAAAAATAAATTATTTTAAAATTGCATTTAAAAAATAAATATAAAAATTAATAATGTTTAAATATAAATTTTTTAAATTTAATATTATCTATATATAAATACAAAAACAAAAATAAATTTTAAAATGTTTAAAAATGAAAATAATTTATTTATAAATTATTTTTAAATTAAATTAAAAACTATAAAATATGAATAAATAAAAAATGTGATTATTCGAAAAGTAAAAAAAATAATTATAAAAAATAAAAAATAATTATAAAATAAAAAATGTTTTAAAGATTTTAAAATAAATCAATTAGAATTTACAAATTTCCTAAAAATAATATTTAATTTAATTAAAAAAAATTTAATAATAATTTTTGTAATAACATAAACATGGCACTGGTATATTTTAAAACTGTATATTTTAAATTGCTTATTCATACAACATTTAAAAAAAATTTTAAATCATAAAAACAAAAAATTTATTAATTTTTAAATTTAAATTAAAAGACTCTTATTAAATTTAATAATTTATTGTAATCTCATTTTACACATAATATAATTCAAATCTGACAATATAAATACATATACATCATTCTTTGTATACAAACTTTTAGTTAATCTTTCATTGTGCTCACTAGTAATAATCGATTTCCTCAGTCAACAGTTGTCAATAACTTGAGAACGGACGTGACAGGTAGTATAAACACATCCGTAAACAAGCCCCACTATTTGCATCATTCAAAGCCAATTCATTCATTGATAGTTTTTCATTATATAATTCCTCCTTCTCTTCCCTGATAGATTAGAACTTAAACATAAACATGGAATTTTCTCTCCATAAGTTTCAATAGTTTCCGAGTTGGTCATGCCATCTGTTTTCTCAATCTCTTCATTATTAAGGCATTATTTTAGGCATACTGTGAACATATCATTGAAGCAAAACACACATTTCGTACTATTTCTTGACGCTGTTTAATCATGATCTATGAACGCACTCAGTTCTAATTTTTTTTTAATTACTTAATTTATTTTTAAATATCTCATTTTATTAATTTTGAAGCCATATGCAGTGTGCCTATTGGATAAGACAGTCCTAGTATAAATATATATATTGCAGTATGTTACATTGTGTTACAATAGGACATGTAACACAATCAGAGCTTACATTCGGAATATGGTGCTGCCAGTTCATATTCGCCCAATTTTTATAACTGCTGCACCTTTGAAATCACAGCTTCGTAAGTCTCAAAAGTCTCTAACATCAGACCTATTTCATCGAGATTGTATATGCCAATCCTCCACCAAATGTTTCTGCTTCTCAAAGAACATCGTTTACTAAATTACTTGCACAAGATATAAAATATAAATAGAATATAATTAAACCAATAAATTTATTATCCCCCAACAATAATTATTTAATGTAATAATGATCAAATTCACTTGGAAAAGACAGTGCAGAAAATTCGTGAGTATCAACAAACATCAATATATTACTGATTTATTGTCTTCAAGCTCTCTTTTCTATTCAATGGATAAAATAATCAGTGGTGAAATTGGAAGAAATAAAAGTTGTTATTTTATATATATATATATATATATATATATAAAGAACTTTACATTTAAAAGTTATACAAACCGTTAAATGTGTTTTACTCGGAATTATAATTCGAACCACTGAACCACATTTTTTCTCACAACTTTTGACAGGAATATAATAGAATAATAAAGTTTGTATCATTTTAAACGTAAGACTTTGCTCTTTAATATGGAATATGACACTTGAATTATCAAAAAAATATTTAAACCTGGTTTTGGTCAGATAGGCTAAATATGTTGAAATATGGATTTCTCATTTTATCCTTTGTCTCCAGTTATATCAGCTTTTTTTGTTATTTACAACATAACATCTTATGATACGACTACTTCTCTTTAGACATTTAAAAATTTCATACGGCAGTCTAATTTCTTTTCTTACATATATTTTTAATATCTAAAAATCTGAATGCCTTTTTTAATTGTTTGAATTGACAAAAATTCCATAAATAGACTCCTTTTTACTTATTTTTTATTCAATTTTGAAAACGTCAAGCTTTGGTATTTTGAAATTAAATTTTTAAATAGATTATAAATTGTTTTTTTTTAATTTTTCAAGGTGGCAAGAGGTGATTCCAGATAAACATTGCAAACAAATTAAATACTTAAAAGAAGAACATCTTCTATGAAAACATTAAGAAAAACCAGGAAGATTATTTTAATTAATAATCTGGATACTTACGTAAAAATTTTTAAGAAATTATTCAATAAAAATCTGACTGCATATTTTAACATTAACAAAATTTTTGATGATTTTTCAAATGGATAGTATAATGTGAAGCTTGTACACTAATGACCGGTTTACCATGAAGGATGTTTTTCAAATTTTCATAGCGTTGAACAGGATACGAACCCTTTATATAAATACACATTACATTCTAAGAAATTCATTCACAAGTGCGATCTTATGCCTAGAAAGAATTTTATTTAACACTAGATTTACGGGTGTTGCTTATATACCTATTTCGATATGTGAAATGAGGGAATCGGTAGATGGGAGAAATTAATATTTACCTATATTTCATGACGTATCTAAAAACCAACATATGTATTCAAAAAATAATAAATCAGTATTATATATATATATATATATATATATATATATATATATATATATATATATATATTTATTGTAGTAGAATGCCACATCATTTTTATGAGTCAAAACTGTTCCTAAATTAGGTTTTGTTTTTATTCCCATTGGTGTGCCCAAACGTCACGAAAGGAAATGTTTTAAAAAAACTATATAGAAACTATAACGAAAACTAATAAAAAATCAGCAAATCAATAAACAAATTAATAGCATTTAAATCCTGATATACAACCAGAATAATATTCGACAAATTAATAGCATTTAAAGCTACAAATCCTGATATCCAACCAGAATAATATCCAACAAATTGATAGCATTTAAATCCTGATATTCAACCAGAATAATATCCGACAAATTAATAGCATTTAAAGCTACAAATCCTGATATCCAACCAGAATAATATCCGACAAATTAATAGCATTTAAAGCTACAAATCCTGATATCAACCAGAATAATATCCAACAAATTGATAGCATTTAAATCCTGATATTCAACCAGAATAATAACATATTATCACGCATTGCATAAATATCTAAAGACATTTGTTCGAGCCTTATAGGGTTGAACGTATTTCTATAAGGCTCGAACGAATGTCTTTAGATATTTATGTAATGCTTGATAATATGTAAGAAGAGGCTTGATGAACCCGATAGAGTCAGCGATAAAAATTGTGGCGGGACAATCGGGGTGCGTGTATGTAGTTAACAAATGTCCTCGCACGAATGCTTACTAAATCGTATGACAAAAAAATAATAATACACAGTTTAACCAACAAACACTTTATTAATTAATAAATAATATGGAACCTGTATAAATTCGAATGTTGTTGGTTAAATATCAGGATTTGTACCTTTAAATGCTATAAAATTGTCGGATATTATTCTGGTTGTATATCAGGATTTAAATGCTATTAATTTGTTTATTGATTTGCTGATTTTTTATTAGTTTTCGTTATAGTTTCTATATAGTTTTTTTTAAAACATTTCGTTTCGTGCCGTTGGGACACAGAAATGGGAATAAAAACAAAACTTAATTTAAGAACTTTTTTTACTCTCCTTCTAAACAAGATCATGGTAAGCAGATAATGACTTGCTAATTTTGCGCTTCATTGTCGTAATTCTTTCCAAAATCCGGAATCATTTCTTCTTTTTTTCTACCACTAATGAGATTTAATTTAGCTCTTTCTTTAATTCTTTAATGGCTAATTCGGGCGCATCCTCTTCTTCAGTGCCATCTTAATTGTTATTAATTGACTAAGTTAATTCCTCACAAGAATTTAAAAGTTCAACAATATTATCTACATTGGGGTATTTTTCACTTAGGACGGCTTCATTTGCTAAGTCTACAAAATCATTTGCATCTGGATTCAGAATGACTTGGTAGTTTTGAACAAACTTCTAGCCATAACTTACATCATACTCCACTCATACGCATATCACTGACTTACCGACATTATCAATAGCTTTCATTGTGTTATACAACTTCCAACAATCTTTTATGGATGATATATCTTAGGAATCAATATCCTGGACTAGATAAGATAATAAAACCTTAAATTATTAAAAACAACTACTTGACCCATGGTTTGAAAGAGTTGTGTTTGGAGGCACATATACTATTTTCACATGTATAGATGCATTAATTTCCATGTCAACTGGATAGCCGTGTGCATTATCAAGAATAAGCAACGTTCTAGGTGCCCATTTTTTTTCGATACCTTTTCACTTCTGGACAAAAAAGATGACACCAATCTTGAAAAATGGTTTTAGTTTTCGGTCACACCATAGACAAACTTATATTATAGAACTAAGTTCGTATACCCAATATTTGGCCATTTTATTATAGAAATAAAGTGTTATGTCAAATGTACGTGTGTTTATTATAATTCCCAAAGTCAATACAGTAAATAACATCCAAAATAAATAAAAATATAGGCTAAGCCACTTTATTATAGAAATAAATTCTTATATATAAAAAATTTAGAAATAATAGAAATAAATTTTACATGTAAAATGCACGGATGTTTATTATAATAAATATTTTTATTATTGGAAATAAACAAAACAGTATATTCATCTTTTATTAAATTTACAAGTAAAAATATTACTTTCCAAAATTAATTTCTCAACTCAAAAAATTCCCAAAAATAAATTTTCCCAAATTTCGAAGTTATCCTAAATCAAAAAATTTTCAATAAAACATTTTAAAGTTGAAAATAAATTTTCATCCATTTTTTATAAAATAAAATTTAAAATTTTGATAATATTATTGTGAAATTTTTCGAATCCATATTTTAAAATTATTATCATTGATGTTTACAAAGAAATGTTAAGATTCATTCCCATGAAATATTTTTGAAAAATTTTTTGAGTGTCAATTAAAAATGAAATCTATTTTGACATGACACATTGTGTACTTTGCCACTACCTGTGAACCTTTTGTGTTAAGAACGTTGATGAATTTTTAGTCTATCCAATGCAAAAAGAAACTACATTACAGTGGTATTATTTCTTCTCACTTTGGCGTTTTATACAGTAGTCATGAGTATCTTAGAACAATAAATTTGGATTAATTTAGTACTTAGCGATACCGTTTCATGGAGCTTTTAGTCTTTTAAATCGAATCGGCAACTAAAAATGATTCTATGGATGTGAAAGTTCTGGGAAGGTCACTGATTTCAAACAAAAGACGTATTATATAAAATATATATTATATAAAAAATAAAAGACGTAGTATATAAAATTTACCAAATCCATACATCTGAATTTGTATTACAATTTTATCATAACTTCTAATTTTTTTTGACAACCTGACATTTTTATTCAAATTTTATCTGAAAATCGACTTTTCTCTATCGAATGAATTACAATTTGTCTAGTTTAACGAATTATTTCTTCTTACCGTTACACTATTAAAATTAAATTACTGATTTGAATTTTTATTTCAAATTTTATCTATAAGATAATGAATAATTTATTTTTGTAAATGCAATATTTCAAAAATCATTTGTTTAAAATAATAGCTTTAACTTACGCATATTTCCAAATACTAACACATAGTATGACCAAAAAATAATTAGAAATAGAGAATATTTGTAAATTTCCATTATTTTAGTTTTCTCACTCAATAAAATATTTGTGTACAGTATAAATTCTTCATGGATTCCATTGCTATCTTAAGACAGTAATTATGTTGGCATATAAGTGCGCTTAGACGCTGTTGATGCATCTGTAAGTTTATTTATCGACTTGTAGCTCGATACGCATCATAAACAATAACAGTGTGTCTGTAAAGCATGCATCGTAATTGAATATTAATAGAATTATATCATCATGCCTTCATGACAGGTTAATCTAAATATAATGTTACATTTACATTAATCATGTAATAACTAATACGCCAATTATGTCGCAACGACACACACACACACCTGATAATTTTCTGAAATTATAGAATCAATCATCGCCCAATTCCTTCTGTAACACAGATTGATAAGTGAATATTTCTGAGTCAGAACAGTAGATTTGATGAAGGAAATATGTTTGCAATATGCTACTACATGGCCAAGTCGTCATTGCATATGAGTCATTCCTGGTTAGGGTTAGGCTTCTGCAACACTGTAAATCGATGAATCACTCGACGAATCATTTCTGTTCTGTTACGCTGCATACAAGTCTGTGTAAGTGTGTTGCTAACGGGTTTTAGATGTCCTGGCATCATGACGGCAGATGGCTTTGTTCATGTTGTAATTCTCAGACCATTGCTTACTTCTTCTCTGACTAAACAACTGGTCTTTGTTTAAATGCTCATGAATTGTTGTAATCGTTATGATTAATTCTGTAATGATGTATTCTTATTATTTCTATTTTTGTAAGCAAGTTGTAATTTTTTAATTAAGAAAATGGAAAAATACGAAATTGTAATAATTTCTAATTTTTCTAATAATCTCGGACTCGTAGTATTTCTGTTAAAAAAATTTTTCAGTGGTCGCACTTGGTGAAGTTATTTGCACCTGATTATGTAATATTTTATTACAATTTATCAATTTTAGAATTTTATTTATCATATCCAAACATTGTCTTTATTTAAACCCAATTTTATCCTTCAAAGTATTTGTTTGGGAAATTTGTATACATAAGTTGTATTGGTTCAATCAGAACAAAACTAAATTTAAATTAATAATGAACATGTCATATTAAAAAAGTATCATTTTTAAGTGAAGACCTGAAATATTTAATTGACATTTATTATACAATTGATAAATGTACTGTAAGGAGAATAATTTAATTGTATTTAATTTATAATGGTCAATGCAATAATATAATGTGGATGAATGAAAAAAGTGTTATGACTGGCTCAAAATTTGAAAACATTATTTCTCCACTAATTTGTAATGTTTGAATAATTTACATTTTGATCCGAATTTTAAATGAATTTTAAATGCTAATTGCAAAAATAATAAAAATACAAAATTGATAAAAAATGAAATATTATTAAATTGATAAAATGCTTTTAACACGTTGAAGACCGCATTGCAAAATCGTATTTCTCACATATGGACCGGCATTTTTTTATTGGTAATCACGTATATTATTTTTTTAGCGTACAATAATTTGAGGTAGACATTATTTAACCCATAGATTTATTTCAATTAAACCTGGTGTACAAGCGGTCCCCAAGTAAAACATGTCGTGTGCCCACTCGTGAGCACGCAGGCCGGTATTGTTGCTGCGGAGTGACCAACAGTGGACATGCGGTGGTTAACGTGTTAATATAGGAATTATATGAAAAGAAATTGAACCCTTTATATAACTCTGCAAAACTCCATAGTATTTATATTTTTGATACTTTTCAGTTACCTGCAACTCACTATAATTTATTATCCACTAATTCACAGTGAGTTGTTTTGCTTCAGGTGGAACTGATCTATCAACAACCATTTTCTTCCATGTCTAGACTATGAATCTTTTCTGTCTTTATCTTTTCATAATGCAAGTTCTGCTATTCAATATTTTCAAGATTATGGAATTATTCAATATCCTCATGAGTGTCACAATGACCATGATATGATTTTGCATTTAAGTGAAAGCGAGAGATGGACTAACAAAAGAAGGACTTATAGGTTTGAAAAGCAAGTACATGTGAAAACCTGGTTGATTGAATCAAAAATGGCCTTTGAAAAAATCAATTCATTTATTGTTGAGTGAACAAATATAAGAGTATATCATTTTGTGAAAAAGAATTATAAATGTTTCATGATACAATTGTCGACTGGAATAATTACTTGAGAGAAGTTTGTACCAATTCGTTATTAGAGAATCCAATAGCAATTGTAGAAGTGAACGACATTGTAGAAATAGATGGAAGTTTATTTGTTCGTAGAAAATATAACAAAGGACGACAAGTTGGTCAGCATGTGTTTGATGGTGTTTGAAGAAATACGAAAGAATGTTTCTTGGTTACTGTATGTAATCGAAAAGCGGCTACTCTCGTTCCCATTATTGAAAAATATATTAAACCTGGAACAAAATTTATATCGAATTAGTGGGAACCGTGTGATAAGTTTGAAGAATGCGGTTGCAACCATTTGATGGTTAATCATTCCTTGAATGTTGTGCGATGTAAAACAAAATTCAGGGTGGAACTGCATGGTCTGTTCTTAAAAGTAACTTATACGAGTTTATGTGACGTTTTTCAATATATTCTGCATGATATAAACCAATTTCGATCTCCTTAAAAATGCAATCTTTTGTAGTTTCATTGGGTTTTTTTTAGACATAATCGATATATTGTGGGTATCCATGGGCGTCCGCAGGGGGGGGCAAAAATAATTTTTTTACCAAGTATACATTTTTTCGTTCATTTACAAAATAGAACACTTTTTTTTTATAACCAGAACGTCAGTTAATATTGAAAGTTTTTATACAAATAAGATGATTTGAAATCATTGATACATTAAAATAACAGGCAGCCTCTTTAAATTAAATTTTTTTATTAATTTTTTTTTGTCTTGGGTTTTTCTAACATTGTTTGAGCGCATCTATTAAAATTTGTTTAAATTAATCGAAAAATAGAATGGTTTGGGAAATTCAGGGGCAAGTGCCCCCTCCCCTCCCCTTGTGGACGCCCATGTATATTGATGATTTCAATTAAAGTCATTTTTATCTTTGAAACATTAATGTGATTTTAGGAATAAACAGAATCAAAAAACGTAAAAAAAATTCTTTTTTGTATATTTTCCATAAATATTTATTCAATTATAAAACCAAATTACAGACTTATTCATAAATATTACTTTTTGAAAAGAAACTGCAAACGTATGTAATTTTGACCAAATTTATTGATCACTTTGTCC
>CAUHTR010007710.1:0-102646 GCA_959609185.1 Schmidtea polychroa
TTTTATTTTTAAATTTTTATTTTCTAATTATTTTTTTCATTAATTTACGTCCATGATGGATTTAGAACGGTTCCAGAACATTCTATATTACTTTTAATTTAATTTTTATTTTAATTGATGTTTTTTGAATTTCTTTTTACGATTTTTTATTTTTATTACTAATTTATTTATTTTTCCAAATTTTATTGTTTAAAGTAGCTTTTATGATGGTCATCGCCATTTTTATAGAATGTTCTGGGTTTTTCTGGAATGTTTTACTGTTTTTATCGTCTTTTAAGTTATTCGAGTTTGCTTTTGGTAATTCCATGTTTATTTGGTTATTTTTGAGTTAGTTTTTGCATAACTTCTTGCTTTGGTATGATTTTATTTAATTTGTGTGTTTATTATTTTTGTTGTTTTCTCCTTTAATTACCATTGTTTATTTGGTGTAGGTTTTAATATTTAACTATACTTTTTGCTTTTTGCATGCTGTGTACCTACACATTTCGGTCACAATTAGAACTTTGGGTCTAGAAGTCAGTTCTAGCCCAACAATACTCTGAACTGTTCACATTTGGTCCTTGGCCTCTAATGTAATATCATTACTCTCCCCTTCATAAGATTGATGCCATCTCTTTAACCATTCGATTCGTCGGTGCTGTGTCGTATCTGGATATTGCAATTCAACTTGATGATCTGAAATAAATCTAAGAATTTTATATGGACCATCATATTGAATATCATTTTTGTTTCTTCTATGTGGTTCTCGTCTTACTAGTACCTCCTCCCCCACTTCAAAATGTCGTTTAATTCTTTTGTCTTTTTCAAATGTTCTCATCTTTTGCGCAGCTTGCTTGTTATTCTTTTGTGCTTCTTCCGAAATATCGTGTACTTGATGTTTGAGTCTAGAATTAGCGTGTAACGTTATTTTTCGTCCATATACTATCTCAAATGGTGAATATTTTGTAGAACTTTGATAAGTTGCATTTATACTGAATTCAATTCGAGGCAGCAGTTCGTGCCACTGTTTTTCAGCACAGCCCCCTTTCATCGTAGTCACAAGTAAATCTCGCATTGTTCTGATAGCTCTTTCCACTAAGCCATTCGACTGATGTTGATATGGCGAGGCGAATTCTTGCCTTATTCCAAGTTGTTCTAATTTTTCCTTAAAATATTTGCTTTCAAAATTTCGCCCTCTGTCTGTCAATATACTTTGAGGTTTACCATATTTGTAAATCCAATTGTTCATTAGCGTCTTCAAAATAGTTTTTTCATCTTGGTTTGCTGTAGCCGTTAAACTTACTAATTTGCTAAACCTATCAATAATAACGATAACATACTTTTTGTCGGTTGAAGTTCTCTCCATGAAAGCAACATCCATCACAATCTGTTCTTGAAATTCAGAACTTTCGTGTGGAATTAAAATTTCCTTTGTCCTCCCTTGGTCTATTTTCCGTCTTGCACATGTGACACATCGTTTTACTATCTCTTTAACGGTTTCTTGCATTTTCGGCCAGAAAAAATTCCCTTCCAAATAATGAAACAGTTTCTTAATTCCAACGTGACATAAATCTTCATGTATTTGAATCACTAGTTTAGATTGATAGCTTTTTGGGATTATCACTAGATCTATTTTGTCTGATTCCAATACAAGCATATCATCCGATATCTTTAACCGATCTTTATATCTGAATAAAAAACTATTTAGAAACGATTCCTTCCGAAAATCTATCTGATTCTTAAGAATTTCCATCACTTCCTGGAACAATTTATCTTTCTTCTGTTCTTCCATAATTTCTAACATTGTCTGTGTTTTTTGTATCAAATTGATATATCTTACTCTTGACCTTTCTTGTTTATGTTGTACATGTGCTGTCTGACACTGTGCACATAAACTACCCTCGATCCTTGATAATCCATCTGCGTTTGCATGTTCTTCACCTTTCCGGTATTTCAATTGGAAATCGTATTCCGATAGATTAGCCATCCATGTCTGAAATTGTGGACTTATTGCTTTTTTATTCGTGTTCATAAATACTAAAGCTTTGTGATCTGTTCGAGCCACGAATTCTTTCCCGTATAAATACTGTCTAAAATATAAAACATATTCATGCAATGCCAATAACTCTTTCCTTGTTACGCAGTATCCCTTTTCATGGGCCGTCAGATTTCTTGAACCGTATGCGATAACTATTTCTGAACCGTCTTCTTTTATTTGACTCAACACTGCTCCAATAGCTTCAAAACTGGCATCAGTATCCAATATAAATTTACGGTCTATACGAGGAAAATCAAGAATAGGTGCTTGTGTTAAGGCTTCTTTAAGTTGTTTAAAACTGTTTTCACAATTTTCTGACCATTCGATTGTTTTATCACAACTTGACGCTGCTGCATGTAGGGGTGGTGCTATTTTAGCATAATCTTTGACAAATCGTCTATAGTAATTTGTCAAACCTAGAAAAGATCGAAGTTGTTTAGCACACTGTGGTTTCGTCGCTTCTGTAATTGACTTGATCTTCTCTGAATTTGTCTGTATTCCATCTTCACTGACGGTGTGACCAAGGAATTTTAATTTGGTTTTGTAAATTTCGCACTTCTCCGGATTTATTCTTAGTCCTGTTTTTTTTATTCTTTTGAAAACTTCTCGTAATCGCTCATCATGTTCAGACTGGTCCTTGCCATATACCAGAATATCGTCTAAATAAACAATTGCTCCATTAAACAATATACCCTCTAACATCGTGTGCATTAATCGCTGAAATGTTGCTGGAGCCGTTGATAATCCAAATGGAAGTCGATTGAAACAAAATTGACCTTCTTTGGAACTAAAAGCCGTTTTTTCTTGTGCTTCTTCTGCTAATGCGACCTGATAGTATGCTTGCCCAAGATCTAAAGAAGAAAAGAATTTAGATCCTGATAGGTTATCGAGTAATTGGAATATGTTGGGCATAGGAAAAGATTCTCTTTCTGTCATCTTATTCAACTCTCGATAGTCTACGCACATTCTAATTGAGCCGTCTTTCTTTCCTACTACAACCAATGGAGAGCTCCATGGACTTTTACATCGTCTTATAACTCCAGCTTTTGTTAACTCTTTTATCATATCTTCAATTTTCTGTTCTAGATGCATCGGTTGTCGTCTTGGAAATTGCATTGTTGGATTCCCAGATGTATTAATTTCGTGCTCTACGATTCTTGTGAATCCTAAATCAAATCTGGCTGCCATAAATATTGACCCGAATTCATCTAATAATTTGTTAATTGTTGGCAATTCATTTCTTCCCAATTCCTTTTTTGCTTTTTGCCTTCTCTCGTCATCAGTATAATTGCTAATCTTTGTCTCGGATTCGATATTGTTAATTTCCATCAACTGCACTCCAAATGCTTTCAAAGTATCTATCCCACCAATAAAACCTGGAAATATATTTTTAATAACAATTATTTTGATAGTCCTCATCTTATTGTGCCAATAAACATTTACTTCTGTACATCCCTGTGGTTTTTGAGTTCCTGGAAAAACTCCACATATTTTGATTTCACTGCTGCTTAAACGTGGACTGCCAATTTTATTCCATGTTTCCTCATTCATCACTGTAATTGAAGCTCCAGAATCCCACAACATCTCAATCTCAACATCATTTATCATCATCTTGCTCCATTCTCTTCCATCTGACGTCGCATACCTCATTCCCTCTGTTCTGTCATTCCGATTTTCTTCCTTTACAACCCCATTGACGAAATGTATGCAATAGAGTTCCTCGTGTTTTTTTCAGTTTCCACATCATGAATTGCATAATCATTAATTGATTCTCTTGTTTCTGCATCATCCGAGTAATTTCTTCCGTTTTCTTCGTCATGCACACAGGCTATCATTTTCTTGTTCTCATAGTTATGTTGGTCTTTCTTTCTTAATAAATAACAATCACGAAAATATTGCCCTCCCTTACCACATATCAAACATTTATCTTTTAGTGGACATTCATATTTTCTGTGCCCATATTCGCCACAGCAAAAACATTGGCCTGACTGTAATTCGCCGTTTCTTGGATCAGGAAGGCCTCTAGATCGATTGTATAATCTCTTGGCAATGTGTTTAAGCGAAACCGTTGGTGTCCTTCTATGCACATTCCGTTCGACTGCATGATTCATTTCGTTATTTCTGCTATACGAATTATCTGGTAAATTCTCTCTTCTGTAATTTCCTTGGCTTCTTAATACATTGGTGTTACTTCCATTTGTTTCTCTTGTAAACGTTTCTGAATTTCTTCTCCTTGTTGCTTCCGCGTAACTACTCTTCTTTATTACCATAATTTCTTCCGTCTTTTCTTTTGATTCCACTTTTTCGTAAATTTTGGCCAGTTGATTTCGTTCTTCTGCTGTCATCGATGGTTTCATTGTTAGAGCATCCTTTAATCTTCTGTCTCTGACGCGTCCAGTTATAATTTCATTGGCAATCTCATCTACCCTCATTCCTGAATTAATAACTTCACTCACTAATTTCAATACCCTGATTTCGAAGGTTGCATACCTCTCATTTTCCTCTTGTCTAATTGCAGCAAGTTCTTTAATCTTGTCTATAATAGTCAATTTAATTGTAAATGTTTCGGAAAACCACTCTTTAGCTGCTTTATCTGTTGTTTTTTCTGTTTTGAAATTTTTCCACAGTGTAGCCGCTTCATCGCAAAGGAGAAAATCGAATGCTTCTGTCCTCTTCAAATCATCAATTGCCTGTATCCATTTTTCAGCTTCCTTGGTACACCTGCCGTCGTATCTTCTAATTTCCATATCCAAGAGTTCTTGTGCACGTTCCGGTAGTGCGTCTCTTGCAGACTTTTTCCCTTCTCCTCGAGTCGTCATTGTGTGAACATTTTCGGCGTGGTCGCCAGTTACAACAATTGGTTCCATCTAAAGATTTATTAATATAAACACAGAGTGATCACTCTTAAATAGTAATGTATATTGCGTAATAACTAACACATTGTATCGAATTACGCAATATACTCTGAACTGTTCACATTTGGTCCTTGGCCTCTAATGTAATATCATTACTAGTAATAAATTTTAAAATACATTCAATTCAAATTACATGTAAAAACAGTTTTAAAAAACACAAAGAAACCAAAGGAGATGATTAATCGTATTTCAACATTTGATAGTCCATCAGAGAAATAATTTTGATTTAAACAATGTTATTATTATAAGTAAATAAGTTTCATTAGGACATTGTATTCGATTTTGTCTGAACAATTTGTTTAGTCGATTTTGCATGTCTTATTGACTGTGTACTATTATATGATATTTTATTTAAATAATCAATTTCATTTTAGATATATTTTCTTTCAACATAATATTTTTGTAATTTATCATCAAATAAGGGGGTTGTTTTAACTAAAATTCCTAATTTTTCTAATTTGGCCTATGGTGAATTATTAGCTCAATGCGCGTCTGTGTGCGCGTTGTATTGTGTGATGAATTTGTGTGCGCACACAGACGCGAGCAATGTAATTTTTTTGGGTTGGGTTGTTGGTGTGTCGCGTCTGTGTGCGCTTTTCTTTTCTTTGTTTTGGCTTGTGTGCGCACACAGACGCGAGCAATAGGTATTTCAATTTATTTAGTTAGTTTTTTTGTAATATTTTGATTTTAGATTTTTTATCGATTTTGTTGAATGTTGTAAAGAGTTGGAATTTTATCGATGTTTTGAAGGAATGATGATTAATTTGAATACATGTGACTATTGCAATAAAGAGAGTTGGTAATGAAGAAATTTAATGAAGAAATTTATGAATATGATGATGTTAATGGTGTTAATGGTATCGAATTTCGGTTTATGAATTTTGGTAAAGAGTTAGAAAAGATGGCGGCAATTAATTATGAAAAGAATAATATGATATCAAATTTATGTGGTGGATTGCTTTCGGTGGATATTCGATGCAATTATTGTGATGTAGTAGCTACACAAAGACAGGTTCTAGATAAAATGATTGAGAAGAGTTCAGCTACAAGATTGTTTAATATTACTGAAAGTACTGGAGGTGTTATGACTGGTATGATCCATGATTATCGATCTCAAGTATGTCGTGCACAAATGGAAGCAGCTCGATTTAGATATAAACATGGATATGAAATGCCTTGCGACATAATAAGTCGTTCTGTTGCGGATATTAAGCAGTTTTCTACCCAATCAACCGAGATGCGACCATTAGGTTGTTCAATGATGACATTATCTCTTGGTATGGACACGGACAAATTGTTATTATTCAGAAATAAAATGATTATGCTTTATTTTGAATTTAAAATGAACAGCCTATGTACAAGTCTCATTGTAACTTGTTTTGCATCATTTGTAAAATTGGCTCTTTAAGATTTAATTGAACTTTTATTATCATATCAATGACATTGGTATTAATAATTAAAATTATTAATTCACTCTTTTCTGCCATGAGATCACTAAATAAACGTAGTGCACTTAGTACACTGCATTGAGTAATTATAGTACATTTAGCACTGCTATTATGCCAACACATAATAATAATAATAATAATAATAATAATAATAATAATAATAATAATAATAATAATAATAATAATAATAAAAAAATAATAAAAATAATAATAATAATAATAATAATAATAATAATAAAAATAATAATAATAATAATAATAATAATAATAATAATAATAATAATAATAATAACAAACAACAAATGATAAATAATAACAATAATAACAACAAATAAATATCATCATTTTCTATCCTTTACAAATATAAAGTTTATGTATATTATAATAAACATATAAATCAATAATATATATATATATATATATATATATATATATATATATATATATATATATATATATATATATATATATATATATATATATATATATATATATATATGTATATATATATATATATATAATTCCAGCTTAAAACATAAATTAATCACATTCAAATTGTTAATAATCACAATATAATAATGTTTATCCCATTAATAACGTAGATAAGTGCATATTTATTCTGTATTTATTTGTTCCTATTATGTAATGTTTAAGCTTTTGAATTTTCAGTGTTCGTTCGTCTTCTAATAGAAATAATTGATTGTCCAATTGAGTGAACTCTTGCGAAAATCTTGAGAATATTAATAATATAACATTAATAATAGAACATTTGACAATGCAACATTTTGAATGCAATTTAAACCAATGAAAAAATGTTAAATCATTTAATGCTTTTTCTATGTTTACTATTACAGTTGATATATGCCAACTCTGCGAAAATGGAAAAGTTCAAAGTAATTTTGGCCGGTTTCAAAAATTGTAAATTCTGAGAAAAATATTTTAGCTTCATTTTTTGAGTTGACTAGCATTTATTATTTTGATACACAAACGGTATAATCAATATTGTACATTGATAAATTTATAGAATTGAAATAATCAGCAATTTATGTGCATTATGTACAATATTGTATACATTTGATGCACATCTATATCAATAGTCTTATAAATTTACAAATCAATCTCGTATCACCACTTGTTATAAATAATGAAGCGGATACAAATTTCAATCTCAAAGATGATTCTTACGGAATGCCTTTCTTATTTATGTTGTTGCATAGTTCTGTCGATTCTAAGACTTTCAGCCCAATTGTATTGGTGCCTGGTGATGGGGGATCACGTGCCTATCAATACCAAAAAAGTGATTTATTTTGTAAAAAACAGTTGATCTGGATCAATTATTATTATTTGCTTTTTCCACAAAAGTTAAACAAGATTTTCAAGTAATTTTGATTTAATTTTCAAGAAAAATTCAATTTTATTATAAGACTCATTTATAATCCTGCTACTCATTCTACCAGTGACATGCCAAATACAAATATATCATTTCCCGGTTGGGGGTCAACAGAAAATATCGAAACTCTAGGATACCTACCAGTTGGTAGAATGAAATATTTTAAATATGTAGTAGAAGATTTAGTAAAAATTCCTTTTTATATTAGAAATAAAACCATTAGAGGTGCACCTTATGATTTTAGGAGAGCTCCAAGTAAATATTATGATTTATTATGATTATTATTATTATTATTATTATTATTATTATTATTATTATTATTATTATTATTATTATTATTATTATTATTATTATTATTATTATTATTATTATTATTATTATTATTATTATTATTATAGATGAAAACAAAGATTTTGTTACAAATTTGAAGAAGTTAATCGAAGAAACATTTATAAATTCTGGTAATAATAAAGTTGTTCTACTGGGTCACAGTTTAGGATCCTTATATTCACTGTATTTTTTGAAAAAAATGGATATTTCCTGGAAGCGGAAGTTCATGAGGTCGTTTTTGTCAGTTAATGGTCCCTTTGGAGGTGCAGTTCAAGCCATTTATTCTGAAACACATGGTTAGTTTTGGATTTTACTGCATGCATCTTTTTAGAATTTATTTATTTATGATTTTTAATTGATTATTTTATATTAAACTAATGTTAAAATAATATTAAAACTTTAACTTTTTATTGTTTACTATTTAAAAAAGTTGTCTATTAAAATATAATTATACAGAGTCAACAACCTGACAAATGCTCATGTGGCTAAATTACTATAAATGTTGACAAAATGGTTCAAACGCTTCGAAACTGAAATTTTAGCTTTGTAGAATAACAGTTTGGGTTCTTCAACCTCTAAACGGTTGATCATGTACACCGACTTGGTTTCATTTAGAATTTAGGATAATAAGACCAAAAATGGTATTTCTATGAAACAACTAAAACAAAAATTTCTCACTTATTAAAAAATTTTTTAACATTTATTGCGCTTCGTATTTAAAAAATTCCGGGTGACCCCTCATTTCATTAAATAATATTGGGACATTTTAAAATTGCAAAATGATATTGGCAAAATAAGAATTATTATTCATGTTTATTTATAAATTTATTTGTTTTTAATAAAATAGGTGAATTTGTTGATATTCATAAAGATCGAAATGGTTTGAAATTGTGCAGTACTTTCCAAAAATACAACAGTGAAATATTTTATGAATCAACAATTAAATTAGCAAGTTTTACTTTTGTTGAGGATAACTAAATGATAAATAGCATAATAAATAAGTAAATTACCTGGGAGAAGATCGTCATGACGGGACGATGTATAGAAACTCGGAGAAGAAAACAAAAGTAAATAGAAACGAAAAATGAGAGAGAAAAATCAAATAAAAGAAAACAAACAAGAAATTAAAACAAAGGTCATTGTTTATTAAAAGTACAAACGAAGAAGGAATTTCAGATTTCAGGAAAATAAAATATGGGGAAAGCCGTATCTTGACAGCCGGTCAAAGATAGCGAAATGGCAGGAAAAGTCGGCACAACATAAAAAAAGAAAAACAGGGCATATCTCGATATCTGTCAGAGATGAGGCTGATGTAGCGAGGAATACAGAGAAAAATGAAAATAAAAAACAAAATCTGTCTCTAGTGCCACAAATGAAACGGGCTATATAAAGAGGAATTGTTGGCCGAGAAATCAGACAAAAATTAGAGGCAAAACCGAGACAACGAAATAAGAAAACGAGAGTTAAAAGGAGTTAAATTTAGAGAGTTAAAAAGGAGAATCAAAGAGAGAATTTAAAAGATCAATTAAATGGAGAATTAAACAGAGTTCAGAACAGAGTGAAACGAAAAGTGCCGAGAATATTTTGTAAAATTGAATATAAAATGGAAGTGGAGTAAATAAATTTGTGGTTAAAGCAAATAGAACAATCGATCAACGTACCCTGTAATTGAGTGGTTGACTCTAGTGATTATTGTTGTGGTTACAGAAATGGCTATTCTTAACGTAGTGTCGAAATAAGCTCTGTGTGATAAATTTGTTTATAGTTAATTGGTTGTAATTGGAGTTTGTACGATTCAGGGTGAATAAGGCTTATCGTGTTCGAGAGTGTTAATTTGTGAATTAATAAACACGCTTTGGAGTTAGAGTAAAAGTTTGAATTCACAAACATTGTCACCAACCCAATAACCCAACACCTTTTTATCAATTTTTTTACATTCGTCTAATGTGAGAATTTCTGGTATTAGAATAGTATAAATAAAAAATGTTACGTTGTGTAATTTCTGTTCTTATTTATAGGAATTCCTTATATGATACAAAAAAATGCAAGATATTTCAGAGAGTTAGAAAGAACGTTTCCAAGTATTGCATTTTTGCTCCCTAAACCGGAAGTGTTTGGTAAAGATCCACTTGTAGTTACATCCAAGAGGTCTTATTCGGCATTTGATTATAAGGAATTATTCCAAGACATGGATATGAAATATGGTAATTTTGTTACATTTTTCACTAATTTGATCTGGTAGCCAACTTTAAAATGGCTAATTTTTAAAAAAGGCGTAACCCAATTTCTTTTTTATTATTTATAATCTTTTTCACATTATAAATCTTTTACGTAGTGTATCATAATGATACATAAAATCATATATTTTTGTAATATGTAAGAGAAATTTGGAAAGTAAAAATTCTAAAAAAATTCCATAAAAGAAATTCATATTCTGATTTTTTTATTTAGATTGATTAGTAAATTAAATTAGGCAAACATCTTTTTATAATAGATTATTTCAACATCCGGGTTGTATTAATATAAATGATATAACAGGAGTTCGTGGCGCACCGGTCTAACCAATTGGCTTATTGGATAAAATATTAAAAATATATTTGGTTGAACTATAGTATACGGGTCGCAAATATTAATTTCTAAATTTTTACTTCCAATGTACATGGTAACAGTACTCCCAGGGGATCAAATTATTTTGTCGGATACTCTACTAGTATATATATAAAACAAAAGGATACTATAGTTACTCTATATACTTATTAAAAGTCAGTAACTAATTAGATCGAAACAAAATCGCGATTTGTAAAATTTACATTTTAGCAAATTTTAATGTTAAATTAATTTTTTGTTTTAATTTGTGTCTATAATCAAAATTTAGGAATAAATGAGTTTTTTAGTGTTTTTTACAGGTAACACTTAATAATTTATGTGACTATGTGAACGACAAAGTGTTTTGTAGGAAATATAATTTATTATTAAAATATATAATCAAGCTTAATTTTTAATTGAATTTTTAAGTGTTTTCTAGCTAAACGGCTTTAATATTTTATGACAGAATTCTTTAACTTTTAAAAAATTCTTTTCGAAAATTAAAATAATAATTTTGCAGGTAATATGATGTATGAGGACACTAAAAACTTAGTCAATGCGTCCGAAACTCCAACGGGACTCGATGAAATTTACTGTGTTTATTCCAAAGGAATACAAACGCCGAAAAAATTAATATTTTCTTCATTTCCTGACTCAGAACCAATGGTAGTTAAAGGAGATGGAGATGGAACTGTCAATCTTGAAAGTCTTCAAGTCTGTAGGAATTGGAAGAATACCAAATATTTAGTGTTGGAGAAAGAACAGCATGTTGATATATTAAAGAGTTCAGAATTCATAAATTTTCTAATGAAAATATTGTATCAGCTTCCAACAGACGAATTTCAATATCATAAGTTGATGGATAACATTTTGTAGAAACATTTAACTAGAAATTGTAAATCAAAAGTTTCTACAGTAAAATGAAAGTTTCTATTAACAACTTTGAACTCATGAAAATAAATAAACAGAGTCTTAATGATAACTAAAAGTCATTTCAGAACTAAATTCATTTAATTTGAATATTATTTAAGTTTTTGTACGAAAAATGATTAAAGCTACACCGGTTTGTATGGAATAAAAACTTCTATAATATTTTTAAAAAATCAATAGTTATATTATCAAAACATACAAATTTACCTAAAAAACCTAAAAACCTTTAAATACCTATTATAAGAACTTTTTTCAATTTTCACCTCTGATTTCTTTTCAATTGACATTTTATTTATTAGAAATTTGTTGACTAGGAATCAGTAAAGATATCGAATAACAACATCTATAATACAGGTTTATGTGTACACCAATTATAAATGATTTACTAATTATGAAAAAATGAAGTTGAATTATAATATCAGCCATTTTAGAATTGGCTTTCAAACCGACGGTAGAAGTCGTTGTAAAAAAATCGTCGGATAATGAAATGTTCACAGTTGATGCAAGAGCGGAAGATAATACTCAAATTTTTGATTGATTCTGGAGCTAACATTAGCGTACTACCGCGACACAGTTTCAAACCAGGCATCAGAGAACACATCAGTTGACATCAGCAAACTGCACCTCAATAAAGAAGTACGGAGAGAAACTTTTCTTATTTAATATTATTAGGCAAACACTGATTTTTAGCCCACATAAATGAAACGTGTTCGAAATGCGTAAAGTTAAATTAAAAACACGTCGAAACAACTAGTAATTACAACTAAAAGAATCTTCGCCACATCAAAATGATAAACCCTAAAGTAAAATAACTACACCACGTTGCTAGTCAGAAAAATGAATAGTCTAACTAACAATGAGTGATGCAGTTCTACTGCACCGTTTAACGAAAAACTTCTTGTGCTTGGTCTATGCAGGGCCTCCACATACGGAGCCCAACATATTCATGAGATAACAATAAATGTGGCAGCATTAAAGCCAAAGAAACTGTTTAAGATTAATTACATTGCTTTTTCGCCTGAAAACTTGCGGATTCACTGACAATCGAATATAAATCATTACGCGATCGACCTTATGCGCACCACTGATTTATATTAATCAATTAAATGAAATAGCGTGATCTTAAAATTTAGTATTGTTAATTTCTAATTTAGTTGTGCTTTATTTTAATTTGAATAGGTTAATTTTATCTTTAAAATTATTTTTTAAATATCCTTTTTTGTACCAAGAAATTACAATATAATATCAAAGACAGTTACTATGGATATGACAATCATTTACGATTTTGAGACTTTTTGTAATTATCTGGTTGGGTTTTATTAATTTGAGTCGATACTCTCTGACTCCACGTGTCCCTTTAATTGAAAATAATTGGCTAGCTAAATCACAAAAATTTCTCTCAATACACAATAATCAATGACCTAAGTTTTATGAGTTTGAGCGATCCTTCGCTCGGTGTTGATGCTTTGTCAAACCTTTTGTTAATATTCACCTCGTTATTATCCTTGGTCCTTCCAATGAGTTTCCTTATATGAATTTCCTTATTCTCAAAATTCTTCTTAAAATCCCTATCTGGGGCTAGTTCCAGTTGTTCTGATTTTCCCTTCCTTTTATAATCTTCCAAATCAAGACGACAAATGGTTAATGCCGAGCCAATCTCTCTCCTGAAATCCTTGCTTAACACGTCACCCGGAATGGTCCAACGAACAAAAATAATTAACAGCCCACCAAGGCTTCTCTGCATGCATTATCTTCTCTTGGTCTTCTCCCATTAATCATAGTGACAAGATAATGAGCCTAAAATTTCCTTCTGTTTGTTTTTCTTCTTGTTTACCCAACTCGGGGTTCCATTCTTCTTGCTAATTGATTAATTAATTAATCTATTTCGTTTTCTTGTTTTTAACTATCTGAAAATTCTGTTATCACCATGTTTTATCTTTCTACTGGTTCCACCTATGACCAATCTTCCAGATTTTAATTCGAATATTTAAATCTTTTATCGATTTTTCACAATTCACACTTTTATACTTTTTCCATATAATAATACATGTTCTCAGACCTTTGTTCTTTTTTTCTTTCTTTTTACTCTCGATTCTATCCCTGACCAAATTTTCACATCTCTTCTTCATTTAATTTAATTTTAATTTTAGTTATTTTATAATCTCAACAATATTTTAGCATCAATGTTGTTATACACGCGTTTGTAGTGAATAAAAATTTCTATAATCTAAAAATTCAATAAAACAAAAAAACTTACCTGTGTAAAAATTTAATATTGTAATGTGGTTAATCCTGATGTTAATTATCGCGTCTGTGTGCGAGTTGATTTTGAAGTGTACTTATCTATGTGTGCGCACACAAATGCGAACAATGTATTTTTTGGAATTTTATTTTTTCGAGTTGTTTAAAACGTGGAGTTTTTTGTTATGATTTTAAAAAATGTTTTTCACTAAATTAAACTCGAGTTAAAATGTCAGTTAATGCAATTGGAATTGACTTAGGAAGAACTTACTAACGTGTTGAAGTATTTCAATACGGAAAAGTCCAGATCATTGCCAATGATAAAGGAAACCGTACAACTCCAAGCAATGTTCCGTTTACAGATACAGAACGCTTAATCGGCGATGCGGTTAAGAATCAAGTTGCAATGAATCCCAATAAAGCTGTATTTGATGCTAAAAGATTAATTGGTAGAAAGTTTAATGAATTCTCAGTGCAAAGTGACATGAAACACTGGTCATTTGATGTTATAACCGAAGATGGAAGACCAAAAATTGAATTTCTAATTCACAATGGATCTAAATCTACAAAAAAATCTAAAAAAAAATTAATAAAGTTATTATTAAAACACACAAACTTACCTGTGTAAAAATTTAATATTGCAATGAATAAAAACTAAATATAAAAATTTAGAAAGTGGTAGAAAGAACAAATTTACCATGCAAGCACAACACGTAGTAAAAATTCTGTGTAAACCTTTGATACATAGAAATATTTTAATGAATAAAAATTATTAACATATNAAATTTCCTTCTGTTTGTTTTTCTTCTTGTTTACCCAACTCGGGGTTCCATTCTTCTTGCTAATTGATTAATTAATTTATATATATTATTATTATAAGAACTTTTATTTCTTCCAATTACACCACTGATTATTTTATCCATTGAATTAAAAAGAGAGTTTGAAGACTATAAATCGGTAATATATCGATGTTTGTTGATACTCGCGAATTTTCGGCACTGCCTTTTTCAAGTGAATTTGATCATTATTACATTAAATAATTATTGTTGGTGGATAATAAATTTATTTCGTATTTTATAATAAATTTATTGGTTTAATTATATTCTATTTATATTTTATTTTAATTACCCAAAAAATATTTCCTATTTTTTTTTAAATTTTTAATTCTGTAATTTAATTAAATTTTTAATTTTTTAATTAAAAAAAACGTTTTTCATATTTTAAATTTTAAATATCGTTTTTAATTTTAAATTTTAAATCTAATTAAATATTAATTTAAGTATTAATTTAGTTGAATGTTGATGGACGATTTAAATTTTTTGATGTAAAGAGTCTCAGCGGCTAATCTTTGCAATGAGTTTTTGAACGCATCTTGTAACATTTTGCATTTTGTTTCGTGTAAGAGTGGTACTGATTTGTGCACTTTTTTTCAGTGTTCGTGATAATTGCTGGTTTTCCACTTGATGTGTTCGTTGATTCTTGTTTGGAACGTTGTAAGTGTTTCGCCTATGTAGGATGCGTTACATTTTGTGCAAATATAATATAAATGGTTAGTTGTTTTATGCATATTATATATTTTTTATTGTATTATCCTAAATTGGAAATAAATAAAAAGGAAAAGAGGACCAAAGCCAAAAATTTCAAAAAGTGAAGTAAGGCATATAAAAACCGAGTTAGAACACTCTTTTAAGTTAACTGAGAAATGCACTGCTCGGGATTTAAAGCAGAAATTAAATATTCTGGTCTCTTTATCAACAGTTCATAGAACTTTGAGGTACTTTAAATATGCATATACAGATATACAAAGAAAATTTTATCTAAATAAAAAGGTCAAAGAAAAGAGAGTCAATTAATGCAAGCAATTGTTAATAAATGGAATTGACTGGCATAATGTCGTATTTTCAGACGAAAAGATATTTACCTTGAATGGTTGTGATAGTTATACACGTTGGATAGAAAAAGGAAAATCTCCAAAAAGAATAAAGAAAGTGTTAAAATCTTCTGGTCTTATGGTTTGGAGTATTGTCTTTGCAAAGGGATTAGTGTCTTATAAAATCATGAAATGTTGTCAATCATCATTGGAATATATAGTAATTCTTAAAAAATATGCAATTCCATTAATTAAAATTAATTTTGAAAATGTAATGACTTTTCACCAAGACAACTCCTCAATCCATGTGTCTAAAGAGTCTATAAAATTTATCCAAAGTTGAAATATCAATTGTTTGTCATGGCCACCGTACAGTCCTGATTTAAACTTAATCCAAAATATTTGGTATCTTTTGTCGGTTAAGGTGAATCAAGGCAAAATCATTGTGGAGTTAAATGATCGAATCAGATGAATTTAATGAAGAAAATAGAGATGTAGTCAAGAATTTATAAAAATCCGTGCCTTCTAGACTGGTTTCAGTAATTGTTAAAAGAGGAGAACGCATAAACTATTAAATGTACGGAAAATTTTGATATTATATAAATATGCAGTATGGTATTGTGTTTTCCCCATTGTGTGGCGTACTTTATCTTTAGAATTAGAGAGATAAAATTATAAAATAAAAATTTATGGAAGTTCTATTTTTAAACATTTTTTATGTGTACGGAAAAATATGATTAGCCCTGTATTATTGTATGTCAGTTGTCGGTGGTTTATTAAATCAATAACTACTATCTGACTCCGAGCGTGTTTTGCGTAGTTTTTTAAGTGTAATATTGATTTTTGAGTGCAGGGTGCAATTTTGAATTTTAGTCAGAAGCACTTTAACTTTGACCTTAGTCAGGGCCCTTCAAAAGAGAATGCTCTTTTTGCATTCTAAAATAGTGCTAATATTGATTTTGGTGTTTAAAAATGCAAAAAGTGCAAAAGAAGTGCAATTTTTGTGTTTTTTTCTTCTCACACTTTAGTGTGATAGTTTGAAATTTTTCAAAAATTGTTTTTGGAAAAATATAGAAATTTGGGAGGAGAACATATTTTCCCATGTTATTTTTTATATTTTATATACGCATTATATTTTTGTCTATTTTAATCCAGTTTTTATTAATTTACTTCTTGAAATTTCTAATTTATTAATTATTCGCGATTCCATATTGGATTTCGCAATTTTTCCATACATTTTTGTTCCTGTTTTTTTAACAAATTACAAATGTATTGTTTCTTTTTATTATTATATTTTTTAATTCTTTTTGCTCCAATTTTATTTTTATCTTTAATTTCTTATCATAACTTTTCTTTGAATTTGTTTTATCCTTGTTATTTTTTGTGATATGTTTGTATAATTTTCTTGCTGACTTTCTTGTACATGTTATTATTTTAATGTTATTTTTATGTTTATCATTTTTCAATGTTTAACTGTTTACTTGGTGTTTTCATTGTGTTGCGTTTAGTTCGATTTTATGTTATGCTTTTCGTGTTGTGTTACAGGCCTATTTTTTCAAAATCATCACAATTAGAATTTTATTTTATCTATGTTATCTATGTCAGTTTTAGCCCAACATACCAAATCAAACTACTCAAAATAAAAAAAATGATAAACCTGTTAAAACGTTTGAACTCAATAGATATAATAACTCCAGCAGACGTGACTATGTTCACGACCAGGTCTTATTAAGTGATGAATTTTACAATAACGTTACAACAATTATTGAATAATAAAATGAAGCTATGGAAAAAAGATTGACACAAATGCGAAAACCGTCTACAAGAGTGGAAATTAAAATTTGTAAAATTCAAAAAGAAATGTCATTATTTGAAAGTGAAGGCACAGGAAATGATCAACTTCAAAAAGTTTATGATTATTTACCTTGTATACGACCAACGAGAGTGAAGTCTGGACGAACATTGTCAGCGACCGGTTTTTATGCTCAAAATAATCGACCTTTAACATCTCATTTTCATACATGGATCAACTACTTTTGCGGCTTAGACATTGATATTCAATATAGGAAAAGTGAAAGTCATTTTAATGCCGATCCTATATCAAAAGGTGGGTGTACACAATGTCATATGATTTACCCAGACCCTAAAGTAGGTTAACTGAATACCAAAATTTTGGCTTTGATGTCAGATGATAGTGAAAACATTTGGCAAAAGAGTGTAGAAGAAGTTAAAGATATTATCGAAAATAAAGATAAAAGGAAAATAGGTAAATTTATAGTTCAAAATGGAATAGTACAAACAGAAACTAATAAAGTATGGAAACCTGAAGTAAAAAGAGATTTTATTTAAAATTATCACAAAAAACTATGCCATGCTGGGTTCAAAAAAGTTGAAAAATATATTCAAAATAACTTTGCAATGAAAGATATAAACAAAACAAAAGAAGTAGTACAAAGTTGTGAAAACTGTGAAAACTTAAAGAAACAATAAAAATCCTCATGATGTAGAAATATTTGAATCAATATTTGTTGATTTCTGTTGACCATTAAAAACCAATACAGTCGAACTCGGTTATAACGAACTGCTTGGGACCAGAAAATTGGTTCGTTGTAACCGGGGTTCGATATAACCAGGAAACAAAAAAAGTAGAAAAAAACTTTTTTAAAATTAATATTAAAACATCAAAAATGATAATTTATTATTGTTTTTTTATATTTTGTTCGGTCATTTTTTAAATATAATTTAAAATACTAGTTTGCTTCATAGAATTCAACTTTATGTCTCTAATCTGTCCTCGAATGACAGAGAGTGCTGTAAAAACAGATTCCAGTGTGTTGTTCTCTGAAAATTGAGTCAAAATCTCCAAAGCTGCTTGGGCTTGTGAATACACTACATTAGGTAGTATTTCTTCGACACTTTCATCTTTATCTTCACTGTCCTCTTGTTGAAGAACAGCTTGAAGGATGTCTTCCTCCGAGGGGATTCCAGATGTCACCAGATCCTCATCAATGGAACCAAAGTCATCAAAGTCTTCAACATATGAAAATTTGTTTTTACCTTTAATTATTGCGACAAGGGAATATCTTCCTACTCAGAATATTGATAGGTGGAAACTGACTCGTCATTCAACCAAATTTATTAAAATAGTGTGAGATAGTTAAAGGTTTGACACTGTCCCAAGCATCCTTTATCAGGCGAATTGCATCCAGAACAGTTATTTTGTCATCTTTGCCATTTTCTCTTCTTTCAATCAACAGCAAAACAAGAAATGTTCGGAAATAATCTTTCAGATTTTTGATTACCCCCATGTCCATTAGCTGCAAGATTGATGTTGCATTTGGTGGTAGAAAAACCAACTTAATGTTGGTTGGATTGGGAATTTTTGGATGAGCTGGGCAGTTGTCAATTACCAGTAAAATCTTCCTTTTTGGTGATTAAATCTTTGTTCCCTTTGACAAGCAATTTTTAAAGATTTCAGATGTTATCCATTATTTTTTGTTTGCTGTATATTAAACAGGAAGGTTTTTGGCTTTTTTAAAGCAGCGTGGTTTTAGAGATTTCCCAATGACAACAATGTATTCTGATCAATTCATTATCATATGATCTTTCCCTTGTATGATCTATACCCTGGGCCGTTTTACTAATTCAAATTTGATAGTTTATTGATTTTCTGTAATTTCGCATTCTTCTTCATTCGGTTTTTAATCATACCATTTTGGGTTAGAGTATGGACTTACTTTGTACATGACTGTATCTTCTATTCCTCGATTTTGGATGCTTTAGCCATAGTTTAATGAACAAAAAATTCATGATAATAGTCAAAAACATTTTGATAAAATTTAAAGGGGCAAAAAATAATAAAAATTAAGTTGATATATTACAATCTAAAAAATTCAGGGAAATACGTGTAGAATAAACTTGAGATTTCGGAATCAACCATTATTACGGGATTCCGGGATCATCGTCCCTAAAAAGGACTTTAAATTTAAGAAAATTGGATTACTTTTTAAATATGTAAGCTTCACATAATTTTTATTTTATTTACATCAAAATATTATGGTATGTACGATAATTTATATTTTCTATTCAATTTTATTTATGTAGCGATATTACATAATGATTACTAAAATCTTTTTATAATGCATGCGGGAAGGCAATTCATGAGACTGCGACATCTTTTATTACGTCATATGCGTGAGGCATCGTGATTATGTCTCACATATATTAGGTTGTGGTATTTTAGGTCAGTGGTGGCCAACCCAAATCAATCGAAGGGCCAAATTTTCGGAAAAATACTATCACGGGCCACAATAAATTCATTTAAATAAATATAACTCGTTTTTACGATTCAAATAAACTTAGAATCAATTTTTTAAATTAAAAACATGCTTAATTCGAATATGAATTCTAAAAAAGACAATTATTGATTTTATGTTTAAAATTGTGTCGGGCCACATCAAAACGCTTCGCGGGCCACCGGTTGGCCATGGCTGTTTCAGGCGATCATAAACGCGCTAATAAACATTTTGTCGTTGATAATTCTAATGAATTTACAATTTAGAAAAAATACATTCAAATATTAATCCAAAAGCTGATATAAATATATTCCAAAATATTATAAGAACTTTTTTTCCAATTTTACCACTGATTATTTTTTCCATTGAATTTATTTAAAAGAATTTATTAATAAATCCCAAAATATATATAGGAAGCCATTAGCATATTTCTCATGATTTCCTATACTATGACCAATATCGTGATGTATAAGTGTAACCTCTTTAAATAAATATCATATCAAAAACACATTTATTGGAGTTGTTTATTGGTTTTATTGAGATTGAAGATGGTTTTGTGTTCTTTTAACATTGACTTCGGAATATATTTCATTCATGCTTAAATGGTGTTTTTTTTATTTTCGAAACAGCCACCGTTATAAATTAAAAAATATGAATAAAAATTAAATTGTCTGTAGTAGTATTTTACATTTTTTAATTGGCGGAAATAAAAAGTATTAAAAAAACTATATCGCTATAGTAAAAAAAATCAATAAAACATAAAACAAAACTATCGCTATAGTAAAAAAAATCAATAAAACATAGAATATTTTTTAAATAACAAAACTAACATTACGAATCAAGACTATATGAACAAGAGGAACTAGAATCGAGATGAATGAACAGTCAAATTGAAAAGTTGGATTAAATTGTTTTAAAGAAGAATACTAAGGTTTTTTTATTTAGATTTTAATAAAAGAGTTATTATTTTTTATTATTATTTTTAGTTTTATTTTTTTATTAACTTGTAAACATACACAACACGCACCCCGATTGTCCCGCCACATTTTTAACGGTGACTCTATCGGGTCCTTCAGATTTCTTATACAAATTATACAAATTATACACAAACTAAGTGTAATTTTTAACTTAACATTGTCCATCAAAACTATGATAAAATATAAAATTATTTTTTATTTATAGTTTTAGAATAAGTATATGAAATAAATAGTGAAATGAAAATTAACAATCAAAAATAAAAGTTAATTCGAATCACTTTAAAATATTCGAACACGAACTTGATTTTTAAAATCAAATTGTGGGGGAATTATTGGGAAATTTCTGTTAGGTTGTCGATAGAGAATCTGTTTAAGTTTCAACAAAAACTCTGGTGTGCTTACAATTTGCATATGATCGGCACCCTTGATAGTGAAATAGTTTACATTTTTCCATTGTTTACATATCTCTAAACTTTGAATATTGACAGTGTAATCTCCGTCACCAGTTACAAATTGTGGCTCGCCATCAGGAAAGGCTTTAAATATTAACTGTTTTGTTGTGGGTAGTCCATATGAATGAATACAATACAATTCATCAATACCTTCCGGTGGTTCTGTACCATCAACTAAATTCTTTGTATCATTGTACATCACGTATCCTAATTAGAAATAGAAATGTTAGCTTGTAACAATATTTTATTTAGATATTTTTTATTCAAAATCCAATTAATAGCTAAATAGCTAAAAAATAAAACCTTTATCACTAGTTTTACGGATAAAAATATGTATATCTAATTCGATATGCTAAATGAGGGAGTCGGTAGAGGAGAGTAATTAATATTTACCTATATTTCTTGGCGTATCTAAAAACCAACACATGTATTGAAAAAATAATAAATCAATATTATATATATGTTGCAATAGAATTTTAAATGAGTCAAATTGGTTCAGTCCGTATATCTAGTATTAAATAAAGTATATGCAATTATTTTTATAACACTTTTAATATTTGTAACATCCTGGAAGTGGCTGTTGTTGTATTCATCCCCTGTTTATTTTATAAATTAGCTATTTTTAAAATAATTACTAAGCAAGTTATTTAATGTTATTCACAAATGAAGGAACGCAAATTGATTTACCATAATTATTTTTCAAATATTTTAATATTGATAATATAATTTACCGTTTATATTGCTGTGATGTGTCAATCATGTCTGTTTCACGTTATAGTTGTCATTTTGCAGTAATAATGATGTATGAACGAAAAATGTTTTTATCATTAGAATAACAAATTTTGAACGAAAGGTTTAAAGTTCGTATTTTTATATCAAAAAGTATTATAATATTTAGCAAGATTAATGTTAGCATTATTAATCAATATCTTTATTATTAGAAAGTGCCATTGAAATACACATTTTTCCATATATTTTGACAGTTTCACTGTTCGCACCAGGTAGGATAATATATATTATATAAAAACATTTTTATATATTTAAACAATCAATTCCTTTTTCAATAAAAATCGCCATTCGTACATCTTTTTTCACTATATATTTCGATAGCATCACTATCATCGTCAGGTTACCTTACTCACACAAGGAATGAATAACTATACAATATTGATAATTTGTTTATAAATTATCAATATTGTATAGTTATTCATTCCTCGTGTATGTAGGTAACCTGACGATGATAGTTGTGAGGTGTTTTCAGCTAAGAATTAAATATTTCAATGATTTATTAAGATAATTTTAAATGATAAATAATGGACTATTAAAATAATTTTTAAAATAATTTTTTTGGTTTGCAAATACTGCTCAGCAAATATCAGATGCAAAGGATAATCCACCAGTGGGTTAATTCGTCATCTTTCCACTGTTCATCCAGAAAAGGCAATAAAACGTCAAGAAAATGAAGCCAACTTGGAAGCAAGTCCAACATCTTCTAAGATTTCTAAAATTCAACCTACAATCTTTAACTATATTAATCGGCAATATATGACTGAAATAGTAGCTAGATTATGTGCTTTGAATGGATTTTCAATTTCTGGTGTTTGTAAAAGTTCATTTATAAGGGAAAGTTTGAATACCCGTGGCTTTCAGCTGCTTAAGAACAAAACAAATGTTATGAAACTCGTACACGATTATTATGAATTAGTAAAATTCAAAACCATTAAAAAAATTTGTACAAAAAAGAGAATTCATTATTAAGTTTGACACTTAATGAATGGACAAGTTTCAAAAATCATCGTTATTTAAACATAAATGTGCATTATTCGAACGGAAGCTACGATAATCTTATCAGAATTTATGGCAATTGTTCAGCTGAAGTTTTAAAAAATTTACTTCTGCAAAACCTTTCCAGTTTTAAAATTAACTTAAGTGATGTTTTGACCGTAACAACCGATGGTGCATATGTTATGAAAAAAATTGGAAGAGAATCACCATTATGGTCCACTATGATGATAACGAATCTATTCAAGTCGAAGAGGATGCTGTTGCTGAATTACCTGAAAATACTGAAATTATTTTTGGAAGAGCATGGAGATTTTAAAATAGCCTTGAACAATGTCTGCAAAATTGTGAAGTTGTTTAAGAAATCAGCTGCAAAAAACTGTGTGCTTCAAATATATATTAAAAACGAGCATGGAAAAGAACTCAATCTCGTGTTGGATTCTCAGACTAGGTGGAACAGTGTTGCTCCAATGTTGGAACGATATCTATTGTTGAAATCCTGTATTAAAAAAGCGTTGATAAATCTAAACTTCCCGGTTAAATTATACGAAAATGAGATTGCAAAGTTGGAGGAATTGTTAAGTGTCTTAAGACCAGTACAATTGGCGGTTGAAGCACTTGGTACAAGAGATTTACAAGAGAATTCTGTTCGAGATTTACCTGGCACAATAGCAACAAACTTGTTAGAAGCTCTGAAGAATAGACCATCTGAAAGACGTTCAAAAGATTTGATTTCGCTTGCAATGTTTCTGAAAAATCCAGAAAGTTTAAAATCTGATAAATAACTGTGACTTGAATAGTTATGGACAGTTTTTAGCTGTATCATCAATTTCCATAGTATCTAAATTAGCAAAAGATTTGGTAATCCAATATTTTTCTGATGATCAGGAGATAGCCATAGATAATGATTCAGATTTATGTAAGATAATTGATGTACCAATAACAAGCGATACTACTTTACCATCACCATTAACCTACAAACGATTTGTTGAAGAAGTCTTTCGCAAGTGCAACAAGTAAATCACAGAAAACTATGGAGGTAGTAAAACCTGACAAAACAACATCTATACAAAAGGAGATGAGATTATATGCGGCAACAGGAACAATGACACATACTCTTAAAAAATTTATAATTCAGTAATGACGATCAAACCAATATCAACCGAATCCGAGCGAGTTTTTTCCAATTTCTGGAACAATTATAACAAAAATACGAGTGGGTTTGTCAGATCATTCAATTGATGTTTCATGTTTTTTAAAAAAATATTTTAAAAAGCTCGAATAAGTTTAAAAAATATACCAGACAAGATGCATTAAACTTTTAATTCCGGGATTGAAAAACGTCCGGGAACGGCACCCACAACTTGTTACCAGCTAAAACACGCTGGGTATTAGATCAATAATTGTAAATTTTGCATTTTAATGATAACCCCATCAAATGTATGTAGTGTAAAAAATTTGAATTTAATATTTATATTTTATTGGTGATTTCAAATGGAAAGTTTTCCTACCATTTGGCATTGACATGTCCTTGAACAGATCTTTATAATCGTATGATGAATAATTTCTAGTCGGCGTGATAATGAAAGGTTCCTTTCCGAATATTTCAGGCTTTGGTAATAAAAATGAAGTGCTAGGAAATGACCTTTGCATTTCTCTAAAATATATTGGACTTCTTGGTGATCCCAAAGATTCTCCTAAATAATAAAAGTTATAATGAAAAATAATTAAAATAGGAATATTGATTTACGAGTTGATAAAATAAATTTGTATGATGGCAACAAATTGCACATCCTATGCA
Organism: Schmidtea polychroa; assembly: GCA_959609185.1. NCBI lineage: Eukaryota > Metazoa > Platyhelminthes > Tricladida > Dugesiidae > Schmidtea > Schmidtea polychroa. The sequence continues at coordinate 25,035 of CAUHTR010007710.1, forward strand.
ATATATCAACATGGAGCATCAGGCGGAGGGAAATGGCAATAAAATTCATTTCGAGTTTATTTTAGTTTTATTCGAGCAGTTAAAACTTCTCTAACCACGTAAAATCGGAGAACCCCAATTTTCTACGAATTTTTAAATTTATTGTTATTATTTTATTAATTCATTTTATCATTTTATTTTATTATTAATTCAATATTGTTTTAATGAAACAACTTTAGGAAATATTTCGTTGGAGATCAAGAATTGTCTTCAGAACCTTTAGAGAATTCGTAATTCTGGCTAACTATACGATTTATGGACCCATTTGTGTAGAGTTCTTTCTCGATATATTAGTAAAGAAGTTTATTGCAATAACAAAACATATTTGTTTTTCTGCATTTCTCTGGTTATTTGATTCCGTTAATATCGAAAGTAACCCGGATTTGTTTCACTATTCAAATTATAGGAAAACAATATTATAAGACGTTTTGTAGTTCTAGCCTAGTTACTTGTAAAAATGACTATCGAAACGACCTGGTTGCTTGCATGTAAGTTGTGTTTTGTGTATATTAACTGTAGTGCGTTGTTATTTTTATTATTAATGTAGCGTTTTGTTAATTTTATCATTATTGTCATTTTTTATTATTATTATGTACCTTTGTATATAAAAAAATATATATAGTTCAATTCTCTATAGCAGGGTTTACCAAACTTTTTCAGCGACGGAATAAATCTAAATTAAATAAATCCGAAATTTTTGGCGCAACACTTAGTTTATTTTTTTAGGTTGGGTAATTCATAATAGTATAAATAAAAATAAAAAATTTTATTAAAGAAATATCAGTGAATCAGGTAAAAACAATCTCATCTACCACATTTCTTTCATGCGCACAGTATGAGAGATAGTCTTTCTCCCTCATTTAAAAATATTGGCACTTGTTAAAGACTTTTTATTGCTGTACTCAACTTCTGGGTACTAAAAATCTTCGCCTGCTCTTGACGTCATTAAACTCAATGAAGTTTAACCGTCGCTCGTCTTTCATTATAAAGTAGAATATGTTCAATTTTCTAAATTTACTCTAAATTTTTGCGAAATATCTTATTTAGGCTCCGCGGAACATAGTTTGGGAATCCCTGCTATAGAGAATTACAAAAATCATTAATACAAAAATTAATTAAATTTGAATACATTAAAATATTATGAAAAAGAATTTCTGAACAAGAATGATCGTTCTTCTAAATGAAATTGAAAAACTCGTAATATGTTAATTTGAAGAAGAATAAGAAGAATATTACGGTTTCTTTTGTTTAATAAAAGTTGTTAATTTTATTATTATTGATACTATTTATTATCGTTTTACTGTAATATAATTTTATTCATAATAACATACAATCACCCCAGCGGTCCGATACTATTTTTAAAGATGACGCTGCTGGTTACTACAGATTTCACCCACAGTTCAAGTACACGCATTACATTACAAAACAATGTTAAATAATAATAAAAACATATTCATAATATTAACTAATATAAATGTATACTAATAAAAGAAGTATTCCTAAAACTAACTAATAAACACAAAATTTACATTAAATTTTATTAATTAATTAACATGAAATTAAATAACACAATTATTAGATAGTAATTCATGGACCTATAATTATTCGACTAAAAATTTACATTGAATATGAAATCCTACTGACGAAATTCACTAAATCCTAGTGGACAATTTTAACCATTGCGGAGTTACCTATTTATTAAATTCCCTACAGGTTTAATTCTCGTGATCATTTTAGAAATCGCTGATTTTAAAATTATAGTCTACATCGGAGATAACTGTACCAAACTTCTTCCTAAGGAAGAGTCTACTTCCAGGTATCTTAACCACACGTCACACCACTAAGCATGAAACTTCCAAGAGTCTCCACCACTTTATTTTGTGAAATGTCATCAAGATACTATTATCTATATAAAATCAAAATATTTTGGGACATGTATTCATATCATAATAAAATAAATAAAACATTAATGATTGAAGAAAAATGAAAATTTATACAAAATTAATATAATATTTTTAACTTCATTATATATATATATAAATACATATCAATCTATATTATTCATATCAATCTGACTGGTCGATTTTATTTTGGTTTGAATTATTTGTTTTTCTATTTATTTTTTTACTTTTTCCATTTTCTTGATTGATTTAACGATCTTTTATACGAGTCTTTTAACCTTTAGGCAAGATAATATTTTCCGTTAGTTTGTCTATTTTCGGCGATTTTTGTGTTTTTAATGCGTTAAAATGTGTTTCATGCTTGCGTTTCTTAGTTTATTACTTTTTTATTTATTATTTATTCTTTTTGTTTTCATTACTTTTTTTATTTGATGTTTTTATTAAATTTAAATATCTTAGTGCTTTTTCTATGTTATGTAGCTTTGTCTCAACGGATCACTTAGGTTTTTTAAAGTTAATTAGTTATTTTGAAATCATTTTAATTTGTATTACTCTTTTCGAAATGTGGATTCATCCCAACATAAGTATCAATTTAAATTAAATATATAATTTAGTTTAATTAATTAATTGATTAAATATATATTAATTAATTTGACATTTATTAAGTATTATATATAAATAATAGTTGTGAAAAATATATTAATTATTTAAAAGTAAATATAATTAGAATATTAATATATACATATAAACAGGCCCGGCGTGAGGCGGGTACGATGCGTGATTTTCACGCAGGCGCCACGGGGGGAAAATACAAAAGGCGGCAAAATTGTACAGAAATTTGTTATTTTCATAAGATTTTTATGTTTTTATAATAAATATGAATTAAATTAAAAGTAATAAAGTTATATTGTTTTGTTATGTATGCATTTATCGTTTTTTTACTCTTATTATGGAATGCGAATGCGGTAATATGCAATTTTCACACATCATCTGAAACTCTAGCGCCGGTGCTGCATATAAATATATAAATATAAAATAATAGAATGTTTGTAGATTGAAGTGTTTGATGTTTTCTAGCTAAAGATATTGTTGTTTTTAATATTGTTAATAATAATTAATCTTGAATTTTGAAAAATTTTCTAAATTAATGACCCTATTAATACACAGTAAATATTGCTTAGAGATATAAAAAGTATCTCAAACTCCAAACTTTGTAACCAAAATAAAATAAATAAATACAATAGAATAGTGGATTTATTAATTAAATAATGAAAATTAGAATTAAAAAAATTATAAAAATTACTGTATGTAATTTAAACCTACCAGTAGTCTCTAAAGTAACAGCCTTTACTGCACCGCCTAAAGGTCCACAAACAGAGAGAAAAGCTCTTATGTATTGCTTTTTCCAAGATACAGCCATATTTTTCAGAAAATACAAAGAATATAATGACCCTAGGCTGTGTCCTAGGATAACCACTCGTTCATTGCCTGATTTTCGATACGTATCTTCAATTAAAACCTTTAAATCATCCAACATTTTCTGATTTTCGTCTAAACAATAATTTAATTTAATTTATTTAATAATGTGAAAATTATGGTCTTAAATTCGCATATCTGTCTTTCAATAATATGCAGAATTTATAACACATCCTAAACTTTTATTTAATTACTAGCTGTAAACCTTGAAAATTCAAGAAATTACACAATTTCAACTTGACTTATTTGTTGCAAAACTGACATATTTCAAAATAAAAAAATAGGTAAGCAAATATTATATCTTTTGGAAAATAGTATACCAACCAAAAATAAAGCTCATAATATAACAATTTAGAAAGTTTGATATCTCACATCTAATAGGATCACAACTTTAGTGACTAGTGATTATGTAATCAAATAGAGCAGTGGTTCCCAACCTTTTTAAGATGATGTACCGGTATGTAGTAGACATTATGATGGCGTACATGTAAATAAATATTTTTGAAAAAATTGAGTCCTTAAAAAGGGGCGTATTCCTAAAAGAAAAGTGGCAGGACGCTTACGGTAAACAAAAGAAGCAATAAAGTTCAAAATCGTGAAATATTTATGGAGAGTATTTAAATATTCTTACGCTATTTTGTTCTATACGCGATATTTATTGCGTACGAGTTGTACCATTACACCCTTGATTATCATTGTAATTATAGGCAATTGTAACGTTCCTATTAATTTAATACTTAATGTGTAGGTTGCGATTGCTTACTTTTTACCAGGGTAGAAATATCTGGTTCTGATTTCGTCAGTTTAAGACGAAGATCAGACTCAATATTTGTTTTCCATGGCTGTCATCGCTGAGAATCCAGTTTCACATAAGTAAGTAGTACTGAAAGGTATTAAAAATTTGAGGGCTTGGCTAGAAAGTTCTGGATATTATATATACGTAGAAAGCCAAAAACGAAAATAAGCTGGTGCTCAGAAACTTTAATTTCCAACCATCATCACTTATGAGATCTATAAAAGACTCTTTTGCAATTACATAATCTGAAACTTCCGATATGAATATGAATGGATTGCGGATCCAACTTTGAGAAGTAAAATATTCGTTAAAATATGTTGCAAACCATTCTAGCATCGAATTTAAATGTTGCTGAATGTCATTTGTCGCACAATTTGATACTGATAAATTATTTTTTGCAGCAAATTTGTAGAGAGAAAAACATTCTAAAATTTCATATCTCTGTTTGTTGTATCATTAACTGTAATTTTCTTTTAAATGCTGATATTTTGTCACTAACGTCGAATCGAGAATTATTAGTTACACTGTAAACTTATATTAAAATCATTAATCGAGAAAAATATCCGATAGATACGCCAGTCTGAATAACCATTCCCCATCGTTAAATTTATCCTTTTTTGAATCTTTTGCATCCCTAAGAAAAATATTTACCTAGGAGCGTAACTCAAAAAGTCGGGTGAGAATTTTATCACATTAGAACTATTGTACCTCGTCGTGGAACAAAAGTGCTTTAAAGTCACTACTTATCACTTAACATAAAATAGAAAATAGGTGAGAATTAAGAGTTTGAGAATTTATAAAATTAACTGCTTCACTGAGAACAGTTCTTAAGTCGACTGACATTTTTTGTCCAAGACTTCACGATGAATAACACAGTGAGTAGATATGCAGTTCGATGCCACTTCTTTAATTCTAGTGACTACCCCGATTACATTCCCGATCATAGCTCGTGCACCATGTATGCAAATTCCAAGCCAACTAATATTATTCTTAATGAAATAATCATTAATTATTTTAAATATTTCATTTGTTGTTCTCACAGATAACGGTTTCCAGAATAAAAATTCTTGGATTTCATTGATAATATCAAGTCGAACATATACAATTAATTGGCCAATATTGGAGACGTCAACACTTTCGTCTAGTTGCAGTGAATGGAAATGATATTCTTTTAATTTCGTGATTAAAACGCTTTCAATCTGCGACGCAATATAATACATCCGCCGTTTGACTGTTATTAGATAAGGAAACTTTATCAAAATCATTAGCAGTACAGATTTGACTATATTCTTAGTTGCAGGTAGCAACAATGTTTCTCCAATTGTATGTGCTTTCCCACACATGGCTATGCGAAAACTTGCTAAATATGACGCACGAACACAATTAGTGATTATGTCACTAAACGAGAACACAAATGCCTTTTCAGTGCATAATTCAGAATTTTCTTTTGAAAAAATCAACTGTTTTATCTTTTAAATTTGGATGTTTGGCAAATAAATGTCTCTTCAAAAGAAAAGGCTTGATACACCCGTTTGATAAACATTCAAAACAAATAACACACTATGGTTCAGTTTCAGTGCCAGATTTAATTGAAAATCCATACTTCATATAATCAGGATCATACGCCTGATCCAAGTTTCTTTACGTTTCGTTTTCGGTTGTTCGTCTTTGCTCACCTCTGAAGATTTATCTTCTTCCGAGTTGGAAAAACTACATCCAGTCTGTTCTAAAATCTCTTCATCATAGGGTTGTTGTCCTTCCTATTTTTAAATAACAATAATAATTACAATAGAAAACAAATGAATCTATCTTGCGCGATACAAAGAATTTCAGACAATAAGAACGATTTTTGAGGAGTTTTCGATTTTTAATCATTAAGTTTTATTTTTAATTCTGAAATAAAAACTGATTACGAATGTAGATAAACTTTGAAGAGAAAATAAATGATAATAACATTTTTTTTGAAAATTTAATACATCTTAAATATACTTAAAGTATTTTTAAAATTTAGTTTTGTTCTCTCGAAAAATTAGACTTTTTGATTTAAATCAGTTATACCATAAGAATCGATAGAAAAGACATAAAATCACCTTGTTTATTATGTCGATTATGTTTATAAAGTTATTAGCCTGCACTGCATTAAAATAATCAGTTATTACCCTGTTTACTTTACTTACTACATATATCAGGGGTGGGCGCGCATGAGGTCCTCAAGAGCCAAATACAGGTTTTCTCTGTATTAAAAAGAGCCACAACATATTGTCATATTGTTTAAGTACAGTACACATAGGAGCCACAGAGCTCATCAAAGAGCCGCATTTACCCACCCCTGACATATATAGTGCAGTTAAACATGAATAGACACACATGCTGATACAGATAACCCCTAAGAGCTGTTAAAGTGCGAAAAAGTTTGCGATACGACTAAATTTGATTATCAAACATGTAAGAACATGATTCACGTGCATTAATCGTCAGAGACACGAACTTTGTTCGGTTGTTAAGAAATGACAACTCGGCCTCTGTCTCATGATTATGCGTCACATTGTTACCAACCACCATAGGAGGGGAAAGTATTCGAATTGAAAAAATACAGACAATACGCTTTGGTTTGATGATTGATAGTATAAACACACATTATTTTACATAAAATATTGTTTTCCTTATTATTTATCGCGTACCAGTACGCGTACTACAGGTTGAGAACCACTGAAATAGACTATTCCAAAACCATCGAGTTTTATAAACTCTTTGTGATTATATAATCAATAAGTAATCCTAGGGTTTGGCATGATATGCATTATTAAATAAACTCATTTTTAATTTTGTCTCATCTTGTTTTCATAAGTATTATTTTATGTACAATAATAATAATAAAGTGATGATTTCTTGTTAACAGCATTAATTAAATGTTAAACCAGTAGATGATAAAATAATTCTTTTGCAGCAAAAGGCTTATATTATCATTTACTAGTTTAACAAAAATAATAATAATAAATGTTAATGATCTTCATCTAATTCACATCTTTTCCCGATTCTCACGCTTCGTTAACACGGAGCTTATACCCCTGTTACTCGCCTCTAACAGTGCTTAGTCATCTGATCTCAAGACTCATATAAAAGGTTTCGCCAACTCTCGTATCAGCTCTTTTACCAACTCTCAGTTGCCTACACCGATTTAACAGAGTTTTCACCAACTTTCGTTTGACCACTCACATTACGTGACAAATTTAGGATATTAAAATAACAGAAAATTTAAAAAATGGCAACCACTTCAAAAAACATAGAAACGGAGTAAAATTTTAAGATAAACTTAAATTGTTACGTATAAATTGCCATATGAACATCGAAGAATAGTAATAATGTGTATTATTATATCACTTTTTGTTACCTGAGTTTTATGTAGTACACCCACAAGGTTGTGGTTTTGAGCTGATATGGTATCCAACTATTATTATTATATATTAATAGTAAACTAGTCATAATTAACCATTTGAGGTGTGATAAGAAACTGGGTCATGATAACATTTTAATTTTTACTATTTTTACTTTTTTAGACTAAAATTACATCACATACAATAATAATAGTACTATCACATACTTGTACGAAAGATCAAGTGATTTTTTTACAGAAAATAATTAGAAATTTTCTGGTGTGTGGAAAGGTGAATATTCCAAATATGAACGATAATTGTATAGAGTTACGCGTTGTGTTCAAACATAAATTTTCGTCGCAAGTGTGGTAATTCAATTTTATAATCTTTAGTAGCAGTTGAGCAACTTTTACTAATTCGTACCACTATAAAGGTAAAATGGTATAAATGTATACTGCCGGGTTTTATTGGTTTTATTAATAAAATTAATAAATTTGTTTAAAATCCTTAATTTATATAGTTATTATATCCTACCTGATGATGACCGGAAAACTGTCGAAATATATCGCGAAAAGAATGTTTGATTGGCGTTTTCTTATAATTAAATCATTGCCATGTATGTTTAACTATTTATTTACTAGAAACTATTATTTTATGCAATGAGACATAACAAAAAAATAGTTCTGAATATGTGGTAGAAATTTACATCATCATACCTCAGAGTTAACTCTGAGTTTTATTTTGTTACGAGGAAGACAAGCATACATTAGATTTTATTTTCAAATTATTTTGCTGGGTTTATGAATAGTAGCTTTGACCAAAGACACAAAATTTAAAAAAATAATAAATGGAACACTTTTAATGGGAAATTCAATAAATGAGTTTTTTTAAATGTAAATGCGAAAGACAGTTGATTGAAGATGTAAGAGAAACAAAGTAAAACAATAATAAAATTAATTCTGATAAGTAATTACATTACTAATATTGTCACCATATTGATATCTAGATAATTTATTACAGTAACTTCATTTACTTAGGTACCTATTGTTGTCTTTTTGATAGAGCGATTATTTTATTATGCACTTTTTCGGAGTCGCATTTTTTTTGGACAGTCGAAATACATGATTATAATATTAAATTGATGTTGTTCCTATATGATTGGTACACATGTGCTTTGTATGAATTACACAGTAATTATATATTAGTATTAGTAGATCTTATACATTATTAAGAAATTATTAAGTCAGATTGTTTTTAATATCAATCTTAACATTTTATAAACTGAACGTTACGCTAAAAGCTTATGAAACACTTTTAGTAAACAATCATAAAACATTAAAATGGCATTCAAAATTATACGATTCAATATCACATTCGGGAAAATCCTTCCCAAATAAATGCTTTATTTAAAATAAAATAGACAGTTTGAAACGTTCATAGTCCTACCGATTATGAATGCCACGCCAAATTTTCAATGAAGGCATTAAAACAGTGATCCTCACTCAGAGTGCCGCAAATATTTGAAAATTATTATAAAACTATTATGAAATTATGAGATATTATTATAAAACTTTATTGCGCTTTCAAAGACTGCTGCAAGTGTATTTTTATTTATTTCACTGCATAAATAATTTTTTAATGTTCATACAAAAGTTATTTTTACCTCATAATAATTCGCATATTTAAAATTTTATATTTTGCTTTTTTTAATTATTATTTCCTTCGAGAGTCAGTTAGTTATTTTTTTAATATTAATGAAAGAACTCAGTTAATTTTAATCATGGTAATTTTTTTTTAAAACAAATGAAAAATTTGCATTTACTTTTTATACCTTCATAATGAAACATTTTCAAAATTATCCTATGTGTTGCCAAACGGTAACTATAAGCAGTATTAAAAGAATAACTTACATCGTATAAAAGAAATTACGATTTATTATCATAAATTTATTCAAAACAGTAAATAAAATTCATATTTAAAATTGAAAAAAATAATTAATGAAATTATTTGATCAGGTGGTGATAAAAATTTGTCATATGATAGGCACAAAACAACAGTTCTCACGAAAATATTAAAAAATTCAAACAAATTAATTTCAATTAAACAAATTATTGAATTTGCAATGAGAATTAAGTTGAAAATGACTGCATATAATTAAAGAATTGTGGAATCCGAAGGTCAAATGCTACACCTTCACTGTACTTTCGGTTCGATGGTTAATCATATATCCGTTGATTTGTTTATGATTATCTTTATTAATATTTATCTGAAAAATATGTGAAATTAAATTTTATTTGTCAACCTATCAATGCAAATAGTGTTTTTCATAGTAATGGTACCATGGATGTCATGGAAATACATAGGAAATGTTCAGTTAATATTTGATTTGTAGAATTAGTATCTGAATTTTCATGCAAGTTTTAATGTAAACCAATACTTTATATTTTCGATCAAATTTTATTACTGTACAATGTTCTTGTATATATATTGTATTTATATATATATATATATATATATATATATATATATATATATATATATATATATATATATATATATATATATATATATATATATATATATATATATATATATATATATATATATATATATTAATATATATATATATATATATATATATATATATATATATATATATATATATATATATATATATATATATATATATATATATATATATATATATATATATATATATATATGTCTAGATCGTTGATATTTTTTTACAATATATTAAAGGATGTCCTGTATTTTGAATTTTCAATGAAAATTAAGATGAAAATGACTGCATATGCCTCACCTTCACTGTTCTTTCGGTTCGATGGTTATTCATATATCCGTTGATTTACTTATGAGACCCGTTTATCTTTATTAATATTTATCTGAAAAACATGTATCATCATCTTTTGTACTTTGTTTTAGAAATCTCTTTATTATTAGACTAAAAATTAATAAACTATTGAATTGAAATAAAATTACTTTGAATAAGCTACTTAGGAATATATATTAATTAATTTAATAAGAATAAAAAATCCTATGAAAATATTAAAATGAATGTAAACAGTGATTTTTAGGATTCAATAATTTCTCTTTGAATTTAAACTTACCGTTTAAGAATTTTTATCACAAGTAATTGGTAATTTTAAAATTTTTCAAAGACACACCATTTGCCCACCACTGTCTTAAATAATTAAGGCCCTTTTTGAAATACTTCTAATCGATAATATTGGTTGACAAAACTAGTTTCTACAAATGTTTGAAGGTATGAAAAGTAAATCGCTATATATGGATAATTTATGTTTATTTTGAAAAATTTTAACAAAATTATTATCATAATTACAAATTAAATCTGAAAGTTGTTCTTAATTAAAAAAACAAAATAATAATATTTTAAATTGGAGAATTATTATGTAACCCAAAAATACTGTATGTACCTTAGAAATAAAATTTAAACATCTTATTCATATAATCTAACTAAAATAATTACATATAGTCAAAAGTGTAGTCGAAGAAATCGACTATGTTAGAATGCAGTTTAATAAAAATCAGAGCTAGAGTCCTAATTCCAAAAAAATTCTCAACTATATACTTGGTAAAGCATTGTACATTAAACGATGTTGCAAAATATTTACAAAGAATAAATAACTAACCAATCAATTCATGTTACACGTTTATTGTTTGTAGATTGTATTTAATATCTTGAAGAGTTGCACAAATACTTATTAATATTAAATTATGTAATTGTTGGATGATGAGGCCTATAACCACGTTTGTACTGAATAAATATTGTTGGACAGGGTCAAAAAGCTACAGAATAAATATATGTGCAAAAGAACGACAGTAAAAGAAGTAATTCCAAAAAAAATCTAACTCAATCCGAACAATTCAACTAACAATAATCGTATCGAATTATCTTGTTCAAAAATCTTAATTGACTATTCTGTATCCTAATTTATTTATTGAATTCTATTTGATTTTATGTAGTAATTTATAATGTCTTTGTAATATAGAATTTTACAATTTAACTTCTACATATAGGGAATTAATTANCCTAGGGCGCCTTTTTTAGAGGGCGCCAAAATTTATTATAAACAATCAAAGTAAATTATAAAATAAGCCTCCAAAACTTTATATTTTGAAATTTATCTATGAAACCAACCGTTTTAAAAAAAATTGAAAATAAGAAAAAACAAAAAAAAAGTACATGCAAAATATACGAATTTCCAATTCTGAGAAATTCTGATATGTATTGAAAATTGAAATAAAAAAAATTATATGTATGTATTACAAAAACTGATGTGCGAGTTAAATTAACAGCTATAGCTACCAGTTTTTTTTTAACAATTTTTTTGTTTCAAGTGTGTAACTAATGTGTTGTGTTGTTGCAGTTTATTCAAATTAAATTTGTATTCCTATTCTGTTTTAAAAATATAAATATATAAGAGGTAAGGTAAGATTAAGATCATTTTTTAAAATATATTGGAAAATATATAATATATTTATATAAATTTATGCCATAGCTAAGATGCCACCAAAAAAATTGAGTGGGTATGAATATCGGAAACGAAAAATAAATAGACAACAACAAGCTGATAAGCACGATAAAATATTGAAATATTTTAATTCCAGTAAATCAGTAGCCGATGATAATCAACATTTCGAGTCAACATCTTCAAGCTCAGAGGACGATATAGGTAATGTGTCATCAGAAGCTGAAAATTGTAATATTATCAATGAGGATAATTTAATGTCTTCTCACGGAACTGAAATAATTGTTCCTTGTGATTCAACTCATTCTGTATTTGAAAATATTTTAAATTATAATGATATTGGGCTATGGCCACAAAATTTAAAACATACGGAAATTGACCATATAGTTGTAACTGACTTATATGGAAACGAAGAAAGGTGTAATCAACAACATATTTATCCAAGAGATGAAAATAATCGAAGCTTTTCCAATTCGCTTTTTTATCGTCAAATAAGTAATGGTGAAAAATTCCTAAGAAAATGGTTGCACTATTCAGAATCCAAAAATTCTGTATTTTGTTTTTTTTGCAAACTTTTTGATCCATCAGGTAGGTCAAATCTAGCCAAATCTGGTTTATGGGATTGGAAAAATATTCACGACAGCTTGAAAATGCACGAACGGTCAGTTTCACATTTAAAATGTGAAAAAAACTGGATAGAAACTCGATTAAGATTAAAGGGCAATAAAACTATTGATAAGAATTTGCAGTCTTTGATAGTCCAAGAAAAATATAATTGGAAAAAGGTACTAGAAAGATTAATAAACATAACATTATTTTTGTCAAAAAATAATTTAGCATTTCGGGGTTCTTGTGATAAGTTATTTGTTCCGCATAATGGAAATTTTTTAGGCCTTGTTGAACTTCTAGGAAAATTTGATTTACCATTAAATGAGCATTTGCGCAGGGTGGTCTCACAAGAAATTCATGTTCATTATTGTGGAAAAACTATACAAAACGAATTAATAAGTACACTTGGTGATATGACAAGAAGTCATATTTTGGATTCTGTTCGTAAATCGAAATATTTTTCGATTATTTTAGACTGCACACCTGACATAAGCCATATCGAACAGCTCTCCATAACGTTAAGATTTTATGATGTTGAGGATATGGAAATAAAAGAGCATTTTGTATCCTTTAAACCAGTTTTTGATTCTACTGGAAAAGGATTATATGATGATATTTCTGAAAGTTTAGAAGAATTCAATTTGGAATTAGCAAACTGTAGAGGCCAAGGATATGATAACGGCGCTAATATGAAAGGTAAAATTAAAGGAGTGCAAGCTAGAATTTTAAAAGAAAATCCAAGAGCGTTTTTTATGCCTTGCGGTTGTCACTCAATTAACCTACTAATTGGTGATAGTGTTTCTTCTTCAATAATGTGCATAAAGTATTTCGGATATGTTCAAAGAATTTATACTTTGTTTGCTGCATCTGTTGGACGATGGAATATATTGAAAAAACATATTAAATCATTAAATCCTAAACCTTTAAGTGAAACGAGGTGGGAATGTAGAATCGAATGCATTAAAGCAATTATGTTTGAAATCACGGAAATTAGAAACGCATTAAATGAGTTGCAAGACACAATATTAGATGCTGCAGTTGTTTCAGAAGCTAGCTCTTTATCTGAAAAAATAGAAGATTTCGAGTTTTTGTTAACATTATCTGTCTGGTACGTACTTTTGTCAAAATTTAATATTGTCAGCAAATCCATGCAAAAAGCTACATTTGATATGAGTAACGCCATCGAGCTTCTTCGGAATTGTAAGATATTTCTAGAAAATTATAGAGACTCCGGTTTTTCTGATGCTTTAAAATCGGCCAAAGATCTCGCTGCGCTATTAAACGTGAACGCACAATTTAAAGCTGTAAGAATCAGAAGGCGACAAAAACAATTTAGTTATGAGTGTGACGATGAAACTCCAGATGTAAATGACCCAGAAAAATATTATAAAAATCATGTTTTTAATGTTATGCTGGATCAATCGTTGATATCTATATCAGAAAGGTTTCAGCAAATGAAAGATTTCGAAGATTCGTGGGGTTTTTTGTTCAATATTCACAATAATAAAAATCGTTGTGATTTGCTGAAGAGTTGCAAAGATTTACATCTGAAATTAACAAATGAGGCCAGTAGTGATATAAATGGAATAGAATTGTGCGAGGAAATCGAATCATTGAAGCAATTGGTACCAGATGATGTTAAAGATCCTTTAATATGTTTACAATTTATCAATGATAATAATTTGAAAAGTACAGTACCAAATCTGTGGGTGGCTTTACGAATCCTCGTAACAATTCCTGTTAGTGTTACGAGTGGTGAAAGAAGTTTTAGTAAATTAAAACTAATAAAAACGTATTTGCGATCTACTATGACGGAAGATAGGTTGAATAATTTGGCCATTATTTCAATTGAAAATAATGTTGTAGCAAACCTAAATTTGGAGGCAGCAATAGAAAAATTTGCAGACATGAAAGCCAGGAAAAAATCATTCTTATAAATTCTGTTTTTTTTATATATATGTCAATCGAAAAAAATGAAATAAAGTAATAAATGGATTGTTTTTTGTTAAACTTTTTTATTTATCATAATTTTTGTACCTAATTTTTAAAATAGGGCGCTTTTTATAATTTTCGCCTGGGCGTATAATTATCTCAAACCGGCGCTGTATATATATATATATATATATATACTGTTTTACACAATACTTTTATATAATTATAATTAACTTTACATGTAATCAAAATAAATGTAATATAGGACATCGATTTTCAACTTTTTGTTCTACCAACAAGTAAAAAAGTTAGTTGTTAGCATATTCCCTAATAATATGCAAAAACAAATAACAGATAAAAACAAGCAATAAATGAAAACTATTTTAATATTTAAGCAACTTAATGTAATATATTAAAAACAACAATCGAAAATTACTTATACAATATATTTCGACAGGTACACTGTCATATTCAAGTAGAAAAGAAAAAACTGTTTAGATTTTAAATGGCTTATTCAAATAAAATTAAAAAAATCATAAATATAATAATTATTTTTCTTAATTTTTTAAAACCTCATCTCTAAACCTACTAAATTTCAAAAATTAAAAAATTTTAAATAACTTTTTAATTAAAATGTAAAACATTCGTTTTAAGTTTAATAATTTTCATTTTCATTTAAATCAAAACATCTCATACTCTACATTTAATATCCAAATTTTTTTTAAATATAATATCAAGACACAAATATTCATAAATATTCACACTGGACATGAGTTTACTATATATTCATACAATCAAATTTTTTAATTAGAACAATGTAATACTTTTAAAATTGTAATACTGCGTTAATTATGTTAATGTGTCATTTATTATTATTAATTGTTATTATTTATTGTTTTTTATTATTTATTTATTATTATTATTATTATTATTATTATTATTATTATTATTATTATTATTATTATTATTATTATTATTATTATTATTTTTTATTATTATTATTATTATTATTATTATTATTATTATTATTATTATTATTATTATTATTATTATTATTATTATTATTATTATTATTATTATTATTATTATTATTATTATTATTATTATTATTATTATTATTATTATTATTATTATTATTATTATTATTATTATTATTATTATTATTATTATTATTATTATTATTATTATTATTATTATTATTTATTACAGAAGTGATAGTATTTCTCCGGGATGTGAACGTGATTGCTGGCGTTAAGTATTAATGTAGAAGTTCTCAAATTTAAGTATAAAACAAAATCAGGATAAAACGATAAAATGAAAAAAATAAAAATTAGCTGCCGTAAGTTGGCCGGATAAAATAAAGAATTAAATTTTCAGTGGTGTTCATCAAAATTGGAGTCTACGTTTTCCGGATTAAACTTTGTCGAAAAGCGGAATGTGGTGTAGCTTGAATAAAAATTTTGTCTTCTTTTATGTTTGTAGAAAGTGTAGACCCGAATTTTGTTTTTCGCAAATTCCGATATAATTTAAACTTCCAAGGCAAAATGTTCATAATATATAAATGATATAAAGTCATCGATAGAGCATTGTGTACGTAATTTAATCAAACTGCCTTAATTTTAGAACAACAAGTCCAAACACTGCGACAGGAACTGCGAGATGTTCGTGCAATCGTCATTGACTAGGGAACTAGGGAATAGGTATGAGCGAGTGCGTCCAATGCATGGAATATCGGTCGAACTTTCTTGCTGTATTGTATAGACTTAACAATTGACCTAACCCTATTGTTAACAATCATTTTTATGATTCTATAATGAACAACTAATAAATATGGGACCTAGAATTAAGTCGGGCACATAACTTCTAATGGTATTCTGCAAACCCACCCGAAGTTTTGACGATTATAGTTTACAAAGGTATGCTCACTTTTCTCGAGTATTCACCCATTCAATGCAGTTCCAACGTTGATTACTCAACGGGTAAAGAGACCTTGTATTCTGGGTTATGTTGGAAACAACACTGAGGAGTACAGTTTGATTACCTGTAATAACGCAATATTACAACAATGACTTGAATAATTTTTGTGACGATTACTGTTTTCTTTTTGATTATCGTCAGATTCGATCGAGTTACTTTCTTAGCTTCAACTTGAATTTACTCAATAACTTTCATTTATTTTAAATAGTTTCTCTGATAACTCCGTCATTCGTCTTGAGTTTCGATTAAATGTTGTTTTCTCCATTTCTTTACAGCTTCTTTTTAAATTGTGTTTCCCATTTATCTTTTCAATTTACGCCTCCAATTTTTTCTTTTCAAATTCTGTCCTTTGATTAAGGTTGTGTTCCCTCTTATATGGTGCAATCTAATGACACTTACTGATATTGACTTCAGTTTAGATTCCTTCGTCTGGTACATTCGGTCTCCAGTTCTTCTACCATTTTAAAGGCTTCCCTGCGATCCTTTTCTCTATCTCAGTCAAACCTTCGAGATAAGGAAATTGCATTTCTAATTTGTTTTCCTTTTTATGCTGTACTAATTAATAAAGTATGACCTTGTCATCTTTGATGATTTTATTTTATTGATTTTTATTATTTTCTTTTTATTTTGAATTTCTTTTTCTCACTTTTGTTTTTCAGCTTTCTAAAACATAATTCCCTTTATTTTTTCTATTTTCCACAATCATTTTATGCGTTTCAATGAATCTTTTTTTAATTTTCACCTCTGATTTCTTTTCAATTGACATTATATTTATTAGAAATTTTTTGAATACGAATCAGTAAAGAAATGTTTATATAATTGTATAAAATGATGATTTCTTGGTAACAACATTAATTAAATATTAAACAAGTAAATGATAATAAGCCTTAACGCATTCCCGGATATACTTTTAACTAGATTACGCGTAAAATTTTTATATAGATGGTAAAGCATTAACTGTCGGGAGTTCTCTTGTCATAATAACTGATTTATTAAATGTTGTAATATACCGCCTTGTCCACGGAATTGAACATTTCTGGCGGTAAATGCTTAAAAGCCTTACATTATCATTAACTTGTTTAATATTATTATGATTATTATTTTTATCGTTATTACTAAAAAATTATTTATATCAATTGGTTTTATTCTTTGTTATTTTAAGTGTCAAAAATTGAAATTTTTTATATTAATAAAAACAAATATGAAAGTACAAAATGTTACTTGGCGCCTTTCGGAAATCATATGGAGCTCCACGTACTGTTTTGTTGCGGACGTAATACTTGTCAACCACTAAATTATTTACAAGATTTGAAAAATAGGTTGTTTGAATATGAAGTTTTTCATCGAGTTCTTCAATCGTTTGGGTATCTCCCCAACCAGGGAAAAACACATCTGAACCTTTCATATTTGACGTTTTATGATTTGTTGTATTATATTCTAGTCTAAAAATTCAAGATTTAAAACTTAACAGGAGTACTTAAAACAGACTTGAAAATATTTTTCAGCAATGTTGGGAACACCATATATTCGAAATTGACCCAAACTAAAACCTTCGTAGTGAATATCCGATAATCGACATTTGAATAGGCTCTCGATCCTCCATCACCTGGTATCAGAATAATCGGGCTTGGAATTTTCGAATCATTTCGAACATTTACGGATTCAACTTGGAAATTTGCGACAATGAAAAGCAATAGAATAAAAATCCAATCCTTTAGAGCTATCATGAAACTTGAATAAATCAATTCAAACTGAATAGTTATTTAAATCAAAACAGATTTATAATAAAGAGCTTCATCAACCAATCAAATTGATCATCTGTTAGTATGCGTGTGTCAGAAGCGCTACTATTATTTTGAATCACATTTATAATTATTTAATTAATTATTTAAATGATTTTATTTCTTTGCAGTTAATAACTTATCAAACGTATGGTGATTTTTAACTTTAAATATTAATTATTTAATAATTTTTTCCTGAACCACAAAATATTAGGAAATCTAATTTATATAAAATTGTCTTCAATTTAAGAATTACTTTCTCAAATGATAAAATTCGGAAATTTTTTGAAGACATCTGTGAAGTTTTAAAAGTTGGTTTTCTTTCATTACATTAAAAATGATAACATTAACCCAGTTCTGGTTTTAAAGAGGTAAGTTTCAGAGTGCCGGATTACTAATATCCGCTACTCAATATCAGTCACGTCGAAAAAGCCTCTTGATAGTTATATTACTGAAAACATCGATTTCCACACTTTAATGTAAGGCTTCTGATAAAAAGGCCCAAGGATAATTTTTTAATTATTTTTATATCATTATATGGTTCATGGTTAAAAAATTATCATCTATATAAAAATTATATTTGCTAAATTTTAATTAAATAAATAATAAATCAATACTTTGAATTAGGATAATTATTAATTACTAAGTAAATTTTTTTATAATTATATTTTGAATAATGACTTGATATAATGATAGCCATTAAGTAGGTGGTCAAAATAATGTCGACAGGACACTGGATTCGGCAAGACAGGCCATGATTACATTTTTCATGTCTTAAATATTCTTAATATTTCATCTATTATTATAGGTTTCTACAGTATTTTTGTTTACATAAAACCATATGACTGAAATTAAATAAATATTGAAGAAGTTAATATAGCAAGTAAATAATTTAAATAAGATTTTTCCAATTTTTTTTTAATTAATATTATTAATAATTTAATAAATAAGAATTTTAATAAAAATAGTGAATGCATGTTGTTGTTTAATGTGGTCTGTTGAATTTCTTATTTTATACATTACTACATTAAAAGAGTTTCCTTTTTTCTTTTAATTATGGACACAATAAATACGAAAACCAATGTATCTAATAATATGAAAATAGGTCAGCAAGAATCTTGACGACAGCTACAAATCTTCAATACAGTTTTAAGGAGTTCCAAAACTCATATTTAACACATTCACATCCAGGTACGAGAGATAACTTATACCTCAGCTCATTGTTATAATATAATGGCGGTGAATGTGTTAAAAATTGTTTAATGTAAATGTTATAAGTGTGATAAGCTGAAATTGAAATAACTATTTGTGTTTAATTTGTATATTAAAATTGATATTAAATTATTTAAATTAACTAATTATATTTATGACCATTAGTTTGCATTAATATTAATAATTAGCACGCCTCAGTTGTTTAAATTTTCAGAAAATACGAGAGAATTTAAAATTGTAATTTATAAATAAATGTTGGAAGATTTGAATTTAATTGTATCTCACATGGTGACCACGAACACGCATCTATTATTAAGCCGATTATTACCCGATAAACTCCACAAAGGAGATGACCTAGGGACAAGGAAAACAGAAAATTATATTTTAAAATTATTTTACATAGCAACCAGTTGCGTACAGTTGTTCAGTAGCTGATTCTGGTGAGACTAAATACCCGCAAGAAATTTCGATGAAAACTCAATATTTATTTTCCACTAATTAATATTTAATCACTTATATACCCCACAAATATTTCTTTTAAAATTCAGCAAATTTACTAAATATTATTATTCAATTGATAATTTTTAGTAAAATAATTTTAAATAAGTACAATTCATACTTAATATATCTCTACTCTTATTCACCTTTTTCTTACCAACGACATTTCAATACCACTTATTAGTGGATTTTTCCTTTTCATTTAGCAATTATACCTCACATAATACCCTAATCCATTAATGAATAATTCTACCACTTATCACTAAAGATTTTCACCATTTTCAGTTTATTCATTTCACTATTAATTTATCATTTTTTCATAGAGTAATCTGTTTCTATTTCCTCACTTCAATGAAGATTCTTACCACCTCCGAATAATATTTTCATTGTTAATTTTATCTCCATTTCCTTATTTAAAGAATTATGATAATTCTTTTTTATCAAAGTTCTTAATCTTGATTAGTGATAATTTGGCTGATTTATATATTTTCAAGGATTTTTTCAACAATTTCCTGGTCATCAATGATAGCTGGTACACCAAGTTCTTCATCACAATTAACATAATCTTCAAAGTTGAAGTTTTCTGGTGTTATATTGTTTCATTGAAGCTGAAAAATTGCAGACTCATGCATAAATGTAAACTCGGGTGAAGCCGGGTACAACAGCTAGTATCTAATAAAAAAAATTTTATGTTCAATTAAAAGTTTTTAAAACAAACAAGGGCCTTAATTGGTGTTCATTAATCAGAGTTGTTCATTCAAAATAGTGTTCAATTAAGCAATTAATTTATATATTAAAATTGCCTGAACCAACCAATTAAGGTTATATATGTTCAATTAGAGGGGTTGCTCATTTATCCGAGGTTCAATTAAACGAGTTATACTGTAATTTATTTAATTTCAAAATATTACTTTACTATTTTTAATTATTATTTTATTTTTTAAATATTGCCATCATTTACTTTAATTTACAAAATTGAAAATAATCACCTTAATGTCTCAGTGTCATTCAAAATATCTTACTAACATTTTAAATATATTATTTATTTACAATTATTTTTATAATATTGACTAATTTACTTTAATTTACAAAATTAAAAAAATTATTACCTCAATTACCATCGATTCATCAAAATATCTGACTAAAATTTAAAATCTATTAGGTCAACTCAAAATATTGCCTTAATTTAATTTAATTTACTTTAATTTAAATTTATTACCGAAATTTCACGTGATCGTGGATTAAACAAAATATCTTACCATAAATTTTTGTAAAAAAAATTCAAGAGACCAAATAGACCCCTTGACTATAGTCTGAACTGACTATACCGTAAAGTTCTGAATAGAGTTCCCCGGATACACTAATAGCAACATTTTTCCAAATACAGTACAATACAATACAATAATGTATTTAATGAAAAAATTTTCGACTATAAGATAGTCCTTGTGGATATTTAAGTAAATAATAAAACTTTGAAAATAAAATAATAATAATAACTTTGCAAATAATAATATTAAAAATAATAATACAACAAACACGACTGAGATACATTCTCTATGAGATACATTCTCTATTAACAAGGACTATCTTATAGTCGAAATTTTTTTCATTAAATACATTAATTGGAGCAAAAAACTTAAATTATCATTTTATTGTTTTAAATAATAATAATAATAATAATAATAATAATAATAATAATAATAATAATAATAATAATAATAATAATAATAATAATAATAATAATAATAATAATAATAATAATAATAATAATAATAATAATAATAATAATAATAATAATAATAATAATAATAATAATAATAATAATAATAATAATAATAATAATAATAATAATAATAATAATAATAATAATAATAATAATAATAATAATAATAATAATAATAATAATAATAATAATAATAATAATAATAATAATAATAATAATAATAATAATAACAATAATAATAATAATAATAATAATAGAGACAGTGCAAAATGACAATGTAGCCAACTGGCGGGTGGATCAACATACTGCAACACCTCGGTAGTTCCTCGTTCGGGTTCTAAAGCTTGCTTATTGTGGCACGAATTAAAAGCCCGTAGCTAAACAGATCTGTAGAAGGCTAGGTTTGAAAGCAGGCGGTCCCTTGTGCCATGCTACAGTATAGTTTCTAACAGATTGACGCCTGTATTTGATGGCCATAGAAGTTCTTAAGTGTTGCAATCCGGGTGGAACAGATGAAACGGTTCTGTTCACCTGAGGCCCGACCAGTAAGAATTGATAATCCGTGCGGGTAGAAAACCTGGATGACCGCCAGGTCGGTCAGGCGAAGGAAACCCCATATACGACCCCGCTAGAGCTCGTGCTCTAATGAGTGGTAGGAAAGACCAAAAATCACAGTGGCGACCAACTTCTCATCGAGTGAGAGTAAATAAAAATACTGTTTCAGGGAGGTAGTAATTAGATTCCACATAGGTCAGAATTGGAAATATAGGCAGATCCCTGCTCAAATTTGTTTGAAGAGCACACTGAATAACATCAATTATTATAGCAACTCTAGAACAGCATTTATGAACTGGGAAATAAGGGCGGATCCCTGCGTAAAATTTTCGAAAGTAACATTGAGTAACATCCAGTAATGAGGACCATAATTAGTTGAATAATGGAGGACAATAACCTAAGAAAGGGATAGATAATGAAAAGTGACGTAAGATCTTTAATTAATAGTCCAGGACCCGAGAATGAAAATGTAATGAGAAGTAGTTCTAGTATTAGAGCTCACATGCTCATTGATTTTCAGCCACTGTGTACATTAATGTAATGTTAATGTTTTATGCATAAACTTTTATTGTAATTACAAATTATACTATTTACCTCAATTCGAATAACGGCCCCCGTGATCCAACAAAAAGATCTATATAGCAATTCTCTATAGTAATAATTTACTATAGAGAATGGAATATTTAAAAAAAATCGAAAAAAACCAAAAGCTATACACCTCAAGATTAAAGAAAATACAATCTAAATTATTATCAAAGAAAACTCCTTAAGGTTAAAGAAAATATAATCCAAAGAGATACTACCTTCAACAACATAAAGTGCGTGACATTTTTTTATTATCTTTGAATAAAAAGTGTTATTCTATATAACTGTTTTTGTTATTTGTTTAATATTTATATTGTAGCACGCACTACATACACACACCCCGATTGTCCCGCCACATATTCTTATAGGTGACTCTATCGGGTTCTAAAAATCTTCCAAACACGAATCATTAATAAAAAGATAATAATCAACTTAAAATAATACACAGCCAATAACAACTACCAACGTGGTTATTGCCATGGGTACTCAGATGGTGTGAAGTAAAATAATCATGAAGACGTTTAGGAAAGAGTCAATGCCAAATCCATACGCAACCCCAGAACATTTAAATAACATCCCACCCCTAAACGCCAACATTGTTCTCAGTACAACCCAATATGAATTTTGGGGACTCAGCCAGAATTGGTAAAGATTAGGGTGATTCACTTTAAACGACAGTATCCACAACCTAAATTTCCAATTAACACATTTCGTATGAAATTTACTAATAAGGATATTTCTATTACTAAATTAATTCAGTTGATAGTAATAATGGGTACTAAAGTTGTTTTGAAGTTGATAATTAATTGACACAAAATAAAATGAAATTGAATTTGAAGGACCGAGCTGCGGATGGTGCAGTTGGTGTATACAATTAGCACATTTATTCGATAATCCAGTTGCACATTGCACTAATATTCACTATCGATTTTTCGCTACTTCATTACTCACTGGACTGATAATAAACCTGCACTATCAGAAAATGAGAAATATTTCAATATGGAATACAAATAATTATTGGAATTCAGTTTAATCAGAATTTGTTTTTATGTTTATCGTTACATGTCTTTAGTATAAATATAATATTAAAACGATTTATTTGTATAATGTCAAAGACCCAATTGAAACACCCACTAAGAGGTGACAGGACACGGCATTAAAATAAATCACGTCGTCTCTTTACGTATAAGTAAACGACTTACTTCATTTCATGATACAAAGTTTTGGTAATTATCTTTTCTTAAATATGTACTATTATTTAAAATTATATTTAAAATTATATTTAAAATTATATTTAAAATTATATTTAATATTTCCAATACAGAAGAAATACAAGTATCAAAGTGGATTTTAGCTCCAAATAATTTTGAAAAAACGATGGCATATAGATAAATTGGAATATTTAACTGAAAAAAAGCTAAAATCTTTTTTTTTAATTATGAATTTAATTTAAAAAAATCATTACATTCTTGTAATTTAATTTGAATCACACACAAAACTTTATGAATTTCTGTAGCATAACAAAATTTTATTTAATTAATACAGTAAAGATTCGAAAAAGGAAACTTCACAAAAAGCAATCTCTGAATTTTTAAAATTTTTTATGTTGTAAAATCCTTAAATAATAAAAAAATTAATTTGTCAATGCCTTGAACAGTTTTAAAATCCATAAAACATTAATAATTCACTGATTAGATATAAAAATTACAATTATTATTTAATTATACCATTAAATTAAAATTTATTAGATCCATCATGAACAGGAAAAAACCAAAATTAACAATCGAAGAAAAATCTAAAATATTGTCTGATTTAGAAGATGGTATTAAAGCAATTCATGTTTGCAAGCAGTATGGAGTTATTGAAAGTACAATTTCTAAAATTAGAAAATATACAGGACTTTGCCGAAAATTCGATACAACGTACGAGCAAAATTAAGCGGATCTCTACTGTAAAAGTACCAGATATTGAAAATGCACTCTATCATTAGTTTTTAAATGAAAGGCTGATAATACATTTCTTGTTTTCCTATAATTTAAGCATCTTTTCAATCATAATCTGCAATTGTATTAGATCCTTCTAAATTCAAATTGCATATCCATACTACACATTTAACTAAACTTTTTGTTTTACAAACCATGTAATCATTTTATGACGTCATTAGTAGTTTTGATCATTAACCACTTATGATCATATATTCCATTTAAACCATATTACCTTAACTATGATAAAGAATCTAAAGCTCATTTTTATTAAGTATAAATCCAAAAATTTTGAAACTAAATAAAAACTCAAGTTATTTTTATTATTTATAAATAGTTTAAACTTAATCATAAATCTTGAGTAAGAAAAAGTAATCAATTAATTTTGTCGAGTAACTATAATTTAAGCTTGACAAAACCAGCTTCTGGGTACTAATAAATCGACAAAGGTATTGAAATATATCGGACAATTCCGTCTGGCATACCATTCCATGCTATACAAACACATAATGATTCCATTTCCTGTAAACATAGCAACCCAGAATGCAATATTCCAAATTCGAGCACGACCTTTAATAAACATCATTCCGAATCCAACACCACTAAACAGAACAAATAAGACCGGATAAAAAAATCTAAACATGACTACCAAAACATATTCATGAAAAACAGCAGAAAACAAAAACACAATCGTCATGGCTGCGGCCCGATTATTGAATCTACACAACAATAAAATATCTCTATAAATATAAGTGTATAGCCAATCGTGAACAACAACATTCCAAGTGCGATAATAATTGCTGAACGTAGTCGAATTCCACCACTCCTTATAGAAAAGTCTGTCACCAAATTGTAACATTTCTGCAAATGCATTTAACCAAGAATGGAGAAAACAGAAAAAACAAATAAAAAACACAAGAGTAGCTGGCAGCATGCACCCAAAAATCGATAAAACTAATTGCTGCATTGTCACGTGGATGCTGTTGAAATTTTGAAAATGTCCTACACAAAACCTAGCGAATATATAATACATATAAACAATACAGAAAAGAACTTGGGCAAAATTCGAAACGACATAACTCCATCGAATTGTCGGATTTTTCGGATACGAGTCCCGATAAATGAGAGTCGGTGCAAACAGAAAGTACAAATACCGAGAGAAATTAATAGTTTCAATTAACTCATTTGATTTCAATTCTTTCGCTACATTTTCACGAATAAATGCATGAATTTTCATTGCTAGCCGAATATTTTCCAACACGACAATTGCCGAGCTGCATGGTGGCAAATCAATCAAACACATGAAATAGAGCGGAATGACGACAAATGAACTCTGCGTAATAATATAAGCGACTAGGTAGATTTTATTAATACATGAAATTGGTAAGAATCTCATTCGTCTCACATATAACCAACTCAAAAAACATGGATAAATAAAAATTGTAAAAGATTTCATTGACAACCAAATTAATATTACATCACCTATTCCCCCAAAAGCCCAAAATACCCATTCTAAATGATAGGTATGAATTATTCCACCTTTTTCTATTAAATCTGTAAGCATTGTGTTAAGAGAAAAAATAATCAAAATAGCAACGAACATATGATAAACGGTGCGAATATGAGAAATTTTCAATAGATTAGTTAATACTGATTCGCGATTTTGAAATTGTTTCTCCGGCAAGGAATCATTTGTTAAGTTCACATTACTCAAATTTTTAGGAGAGTCAAAAGTTTCATTTGTCATTTCATCGTATTCTTCAATAATTATTTCTTTCAATTTTCCAAACATTAATTTCATATCTTTTTCAACATTGTCAAGAAATTCTTTTTGCCGTTTTTCGGTTTTGTCTTTCCAATTAATTTTTTGAAAGAATTTTGTAGCATTATCATCAGAAAATTGATTTTCATAATCTTTAACAATACCAGTGTCATTATTATTTCGTCTATTGCGTACTGCACCATCTAATGACGTCATTGTCAATTCTGAAAATACTACAAAAATAACTTAAACAGTAAAGTAATTTTATATATGTAAATGGAAAAATATATTGAATTTGTAATTAAATTCATTTAATTGATCAAGAAAAACAATTATTTATCATTAAAGGTTCTTATGTTCAATATGAAAATAATATTAATTTTAAATTTAATTCATTGTGGATCTTTTCTTATGTATCTATATAATAAATCAGACAAGCTTAACCGAAATGAATTTGGGATCTACACTACAAAATTATTTCAAAAAAAGACCACAACCATTTTTTATGTTCTATTATTATAAAACCAAAAACTTAATAAAAAATAACATTTATTGATTTAAAAATAGTTTCACTTATATAAAAAGTATGAATTATTAATAGAAAATTTTTATATATTTAGTATTAATAGTGCTGGGTAACAAAAAGAGAAAAAAATATCCTTCACATATTTAAATATCGGGGTTCTGAACTATCTGTTTGAACCTCTATCCCTTACCACAATACATCATAATTTTAAATACAACCAAGTACCCGTCGTAAGTGACACTAGT
The DNA here is from genome assembly GCA_959609185.1 of Schmidtea polychroa. Taxonomy (NCBI): domain Eukaryota; kingdom Metazoa; phylum Platyhelminthes; order Tricladida; family Dugesiidae; genus Schmidtea; species Schmidtea polychroa. Next base: position 52,519 of record CAUHTR010007710.1, read on the forward strand.
CGTGTACTTTAACGCGCGACCTTCAGCAAGAAATGATCCCGGTCTAAAAGATTATTAATGGCCTAACGTGCCTCTGGGTTAGTAAGTAGTTATTGTACCTCGGGGGCAAACCAACCGTTGTATTTTTTCAAATTCACACTATAGTAAGGGGTATCTTTGACCGCATACATTTTTCTACATAAAATCCGATTCTCGCTAAAAAAGCCACAGCTTCTTCATGAACCCAAGAAAACCTTCAGAATAATGGACCCCGCTGCAGATCCAATGAAGAGCAAGATAGATCGACATCAGTTCTTCAATGCCTCGTTAACTCATATTTAACACTATCTCAACAAATTCTGCTGATGTTGATGGATTAGCAGCCATCGCGGACGTTCACATGATATTAAAACAGCAATAAATTCATATGATTTAAGAAAAAGAAATTACAAAATCTGCAAGAACAGATAAATGCTATAACCGAAAACAGTAAAACATTGTTTATTCACTATAGTGATTATTACAGGCGGTTTGTTAGAAGGGCAAAGAAATGCCAAGTGGAACATGAAAAGGTCAGATTTTCCGCTGGAACAACCCCCTCCTCTAGAAAATATCTAGGTCAACTCAGAATTTTATGTGGCACATAAAAACACATGGTGTGTATATACAAAAAATGCATGCTTTCTATTGATAAGACCTTTAAAGTCTTTAAATGTGTAGAGGATACCTAAATAACAATTTTTAAAGAAATAAATAAAATTACCTGGAGGAAGATCGCCATGACAAACGGGACGATCTATAGAAACTCAGAAAAGAAAACGGAAGTGAAAAGAAATTAAAAATGAGTAAGAGAAAGGAAATAAAAGTTATCAAATAGGAAAATAAAAAACAAGGTCAGTACTAATTAATTAGTACAGAAAGGAAAAGGAATTTTGAAATCGGGGGAAAAGGAAAACAACAATATCCTTATCTTGACAGCTTGCCAGTGATAATAGAATTGATGGGAAAAGGCGGTCAAACAAAAAAGAGAAAAGGAAAAACAACTTGACAGCTGTCAGTGATAAAAATGGGACAGTCGGGAAAAGCAGGAGAAGGAAAATGGAAAAACACTTGATTATCTGGAGTTCCACAAGAGAAGCGAACTATATAAGGGAAAACTGGTGAACATGAAATTAGAACAAAAGAGAGAAGAAAATTAGAGACAAAAGTGACGCGACATTGAGACAATTTGGAAGACGACTTGAGATACGATTTGAGAGACGATTTAAGAGATAAAATTATTGGAAAAAATTAGACGTTGGACGAAACGTTGTTGGACAAACGATTGTCAAAAATAATTGTAAAGGAAATAATTGCGGAGAATAATTATTGGAGAAAAGTTGAAGAAAGGAATTAGTTGAAAAATTAAACGAAAAGAAGTTATTTGATTATTTGAATAAAGTTGTGAAGAAGGTCAAAGAAAACAACCAGCTCAAAATCCCAGTTTAGAAGCCAATCAGTAATTTGTGATCTTTTAATCCGGTGTTATACATAAGTGCTATTCCTTACCGAGTGTTGTAATAAGCATTGTATAGTCACCAAGCATAGTGTTGAATTTATTGTCAGTGTCAAGTGAAAGTTTATTTGTGATTATCAATAAAGATTTCTGTTGTCAAGTGTTATTTGTGAATCGTATAAAGACACGCTTGGAGTCAGAGTAACATTTAAAATTTATCACCAACTCAATAACACAACAAATGTAAATCACGCTATAATACAACAACTTCTATATATTATGAAAGTCAGACCACTCTTATATTATAGAATTATAATCTTATTCTTAACACATGGAGCGACATTTAAAAACAACATAACAAATAAATCAACTAAAAATACTTAGAAAAGTTAAAAAATAAGATAGTCATACTCTTTATTATAGAAATAAATTCTTATATATAAAAAATGTAGGTCCACTCAAAATACTCAAAATACAGTCATTAAAATCAAGCACAATATCTTTTTCAAAATCCTCAAAACCAAGATTATTTGCTGATTTCAATATGGTTTGTTTAAGAGAACATACACTTCTATGTGACTATGCTGCAGCGACAGTGCAGTATAATACATGTTTTCAGATTTATTTTTTGTTTTTGACAGTTTAACGGAACATTTTTGGCAGTAAATCGAAAAAGCGTCATTATTACAAGTTGTTATAGCAAAAAGCCCTATAAAGATCGGTCGGATAGTGAGGTGTGTATTTCAAACTAATATAAGTAGGTAGATAAATGCCCTCTACCGCACGACCATCCGGTGTACCCCTTACACCCCTTATAATTCTGTTTCTATTTCCTCACTTCAATGAAGATTTTTACCACCGGAGAATAATATTTTAATTGTTAATTTTGATGAGTTTTAATTGAATAAATATTAACGTCGGTGTTTCTGACTCCAAATATTCTGGAAAACAATTAGATAAACAACACTCGTATATTTGTAAACCTCCCAATATCGCAATAAAATGCCTGTTCTGACTGTTTAATAAGTGTCGCCGTAACCGCTTTGGTTCTGCACGTTTTGCACCAATAGTCATCTCTTTCATTAACTCCGTTGATTTAACTTGATTCCTTGATTTCTATTTTTCAGCTAGTTCTATCATTATCTTTAGTTTTTAATTTTTAACCTACTGTCGCTTTCTTCTTCCTACCTGAGGCAAAATACCGATTATTTCTGAATTCGACCTCCTTTATATATTTGAAATAATCAAGTGACAGGATAAATTATTTAATTTTTGATGATAGCAATGACGTATTGATATTGAATTTTAAAAAATGATTTTTTCAATAACTATATATTTTCTAAGAACATTTCTATGAGCCTTTCAATTTCTCCTTAGTCAGTTTACTTATTGATGGAACTTTAAAATATTGAAAATCTTAAGCTGAAACCAGTTAATTTTATCAAGGACATGATGATGGTAAGATATATTTGAAATTTACCTGAAAATTAATGTAGAATATACTGAAATTTATGATTTAGTTTGAAATGTATATCAGGCCATAATTGCTTGAAAAACATTGAGGGAATCGGTGAAAAATTATGATCAATCAATGAAAAATTATCATCTCATTAGGTATTTGAAGGCAAATGGATGAAATATTTTGTTGATTTGTAGATAACTTTGAGTTTTGTGAATTTTGACCTTTTAAAGGGCTCTTATTACATGGATTTTGCTACTAAATTATTTCAAGGGATGAATGTTGGGTGTCGGTGACAGCAAATTAAAGAAACTTCATATTTTTTGAAGACTTTTTACAATTTCTATGGGTTTTAAGAGGATTTAATCGATGGAATTGATATATTAAAAAAGATAATTGAAATTTCAGGAATCTTTAGGGAAATTAAGGGATTTAGTGGGTTTGATATTGAAGCTTAAAAGGGTAGAATTATTAATGTTTTGGTAATATATCAGTGTTTTAAGGGAAATTACAATACCTTAGGGAAATAGTCAGTATTTATCAATGATTCATTAATAGTTCATGTGCCAAATTATATTGATTTAGAGGTTTATTAGATTGTGATGAATGTTTGTTTAGTGCACAGAAAATTAAGATTAATTTTAGATTTCTGGTTTTTTAGGTTATATTAATTTTCTATTAATTATATTTGGTGTTATTAAATCGTTTAGGGTTAATGACAAATTGTTCATTTTCCTAACTAATGATTGCAATTTAGTTAAAAATATTTTTGAATTCTAACACAAATAAAAAAATTAATTTATTTAAAAAACATTTGATAAAATACACTAAAGAAATAAAATTTTTAGTTGGTTAATAAGTTATTGTGTACAGGATTTAATGTATAGTGTATGATGCTTAGTGAATAAAAAGGGTTGCATAGTGTATGAAGCTGCTTACTTATATAGTATAAGTTGGTTCTTGGTTACTAGTACCTAGATTTTGGTATCTGGTTATTAGTACCTAGTTGTTTGATAGTTGGTTGAATAGTCTAGAAGATTGTGTGGATTGTGCAAATCTATTAAAGTTAACTTGTCCTTTTAAATGTAGATGCTGTCAAGAATTTATCTAAGAATTTGCTATATGATACCAAAATAAACATGTATTTCTCACAAATTGTTTTAGAATTTCTCAGATGCTGCTTCAAATAATCATTTATTTTTAACCAATTTGCATAAATTGGTTATGATTTCGTTAAATGTTACATTAATTGAACATGTATTTCTAGCTAAATGATCAAAAACTTTTATAATTGTTACCACAGGTATTACACTATGTATTTCTATCAAATATACAAAAATTTGTTTATGAATTGCTGAATTTTGTTTGTAAATTACCATGTTTTAACTAAATTATCTAAGAATTTGCTAAAGAGCATCTCCAAAAAGCACGGATTTCTAACTAGGATGATTATGATTTTGTTTAAATTTACCACGAATGACTCGATATTTGTTGGAAAGTTATACAAATCGACTATAAATTTGCTGAATGTTACTCCAGATGACTGTATTTATAATTAATTTTTCACCCATTTCAACAACATATAACTTTACAATCAAGAGGCGTGTGAACCAGTTGGAAAGGTTTTTTAAATTTAAACTTTGAATATATTTTTTCAATTTATATATCATTCGATATATCATTAGATAGATAAATTTCTTCACTTCATCCAATATATAATTAAATATAATTAAAAGATTACAAAATATTTATCAAATTTTTTAATTTTTTAAAATGATTTATAGAAGCCATCTTGTAGAAAATTTCGGTACTTCCGTATAATCTTACCCCCGAAAATTAAATTAAAAAAGAACACATAATTATTATATTTATTTTCTAAATCACAGTTACAAACTCTGTAAATGTTTGTAAAGAATTTGTAAATGGTCATGCAGGTGGCCAGAAAACCACAATGTCGTTGAGAATAGTGTCGAACACATCGACACTGTTGCTTAGAACACGTTTGCGCCACATAAACTCACATAATCACATAAATCACAGATAGCCTTAATAAATTCATGATCAATAATGTTCAATAACGTCAGTCAATAATGTATTCTCTCATTTTTTATATTGTTATTTTAATTGTATTTTATAATTTAATTTTTGGGGGTAAGATAACACGGAAGTACCAAAATTTCTTTTTCTTTTCAATAATATATGACTTTATGAATCCTCTTTTATGTAAAAATAAGAACAAAGACAGGGCGGGGTATCTCAGGAATAATTTTACAAAAAAATCCTATAGTAAAAAATACTTTGGAAAATTAGATAAGGGAGATACCATACAAATGTTACCATACAAATTAAACGAATACGAACATTCCAATACAAAAATTTTTTGGACCAGGAGAATATAAATTATCTTCCTTAAAAGATCAATATTACATCACTATGACCTAAATTTTTTTTATTTAAAGATTTAATTTTTCAAATATTTATATAAACAATAATGATTCACAAAGTTAACATAAATGAGCCAAGATTATCTGTTTCAAATTTGATCGAAATATTCAACACTTCTAACACAATTATAAAGTCTCAAAGTCCTACAATGGATAAAGAAGTTGATGTAAATGAGCCAAGGTTTTCGGTATTATATTGGATAGAGAAATTCAATAATTCTTATACAAATTATCAGGTAAAAATTTTTACATCAACTCCAAAGACCAAAATAAAGAGCGAAAATATCGCGCCAATTCGCATGAGTGATTACTATGATGATTCAGCCAAAGAAGACATTATTAAATTGCACTTAAATGTAATAAATGAAATTAAAGTAAAATATTGCAAATATGGCATGGAATTATGAGGGCGATTTTTTAGAAATTTTGTGCGACCTTTTAAATAATTTTAAATATTTAATTAATTTTTTCATATAATAAAGTTTAATTTATCTTAAAATATGTTTTAAATGTAAATAAAATTGGCTAAAACATTTATAGTATATGAATTCATCAAAAAGACAATTTAATTAAATTTTAAATATATGTCAAGTCACTATAATGTTTTAATAATAAATTTAATTAATAGTAAATATATTTAATAAATTAGTAAGGGTATTTGGTTAAATATTTTAACAATCCATTTTTTATAAATTCAATTTTTATTTGTTCAATTTATGTTCAATTTATATATGTATAAATAGTTAAACATACATGGCAATGATTTAATTATAAGATAACGCCAATCAAACATTTTTTTCACGATTAATTTCGACAGTTTTCCTGTCATCATCAGGTGGGATATAATACTCATTAAATAAAGGATTTTAAACAAATTTAATTATATATAAAAATTTTTTATTTTATAAAAATATTATTTTTTAAAAACTTTAACATTTAAAATTTAATTTAATAATTTAAAAATTTAAAAATTTTTTATCAATTATTTAATTTAACACAACAATCAATACATACAATACACAAAAGCTTATTTAAAAACACTCAACACACAAGTATTTATGTATATATGTATGTGTGTATATATTTATTTTTATATATATATAATATAAANTTTATGTATATATGTATGTGTGTATATATTTATTTTTATATATATATAATATAAAAGTACTATGTAAATATTTATATGCATAAATGAAAAAAATATTATTTATTTTAGAGAAAATTTAATTTTTATTAAAAATCAATCAGTCACATTCATTTTTACGAAAATCATTAATCTTTACAATTTAAATGAATAATTTATTAAATTTTATTCTAAAATCTTTATTAAATTAATTGCAAAAATTAAAATTCCATAAAATTTATGATTCACTTTTAGCAACTTACTTATTTTATATAACAAATAACAAATAAAGTTTGCTTCAGTGATTATTATTACAAACAAATCATTATTTTACAAAAATCATACACACAATCTTTCTTTAAATCATCCATATGTTGTTTTTCAATAGATGTATTCACCAAATAATTAATGAAAACCTAGAGTATCTTGTTTTAAATTTCCTATTAATTTTTACATTAAGCATCTGTGTGAATAATAATATTTTCAGTATTATGTTTATTTGGTAACTAATATACACAAAGTAATATTAGTTTTAAGTTTAATGTTTAAATTATGATACCCACATGTAAGCCAATAGGTTCAACTACATTGTAAGTAATTATATAAAAGTCCTGTTTATTTATTAAATAATTCCATTAACTAAATCAGTGGTCTTCAAACTTTATATGCTTGCGGAACCCTAATTAACTTTTTAAAATAAGTTTAATTTTTAATTTGTAATACAATATTTTTAATACAATCTTGGAGGATATTATGGTGTCAAACCATCAAAGACTACATCATATCTTATTTAAAGATGGACGTATGTCTTTTAGGTGATGTGTTTGAGAAGTTGAGGAACACATGCTTGGACAATTATCAAATTGATCCTTGTTATTGTTGTTCAGCCCCAGGATTGACTTACCTGCAGGTTTAAGATATACAAAAGTTAAATTGAAATATTTCAAGTCTGAAACCTTTGATCAGCTGTTGATGATTGAAAATGGTGTAAGAGGTGGAGTCCCTGGGGTGCATGGAGAAAAACTTGTGGAACTTGATGGGTCTAATTCTATTCATTATTATGATGCAAATTCTTTGTATCCAACAAGAATTATCATACAAGAATTACCAGATGGAGAAATGGAATGGGATGTAGGACTTTTAAACGTTAGACCTACGGATTTAGGACCTATAAGAAACGCATATGATCCCAACTATGAGAAATCAGTTGGTGCAGAAAATGAATTCATTTATGAAGTAGATTTAATATATCCAGATTCAATAAATAAAAAAACTAAATTCTTTCCATTATGTCCTGAGAAAGTATCAGTAAAGGATGAATGGCTGTCAGATTGGTGCAAGAAAAATAATTTTAATGATTACAAATCATCAAAGAAATTAATTCAAACCCCAACTCAATAAAAAACAATCATGTTGTTGACGGAAGAATGCTGGATTGGTATCTAGAAAATGAAATGATTCTAGAACGAATCCATAGGAAATTAATATATAAAAAATCAAAATGGTTAATAACGTATATAGAATTAAATATAGAAAAAGAAATGAAGCCAAAAGAAATGGTGATAAGTTTGGCGATTTCTTTTACAAGTTATTAAATAATTCATTCTATGGTAAGACCTTGTAAAATGTAAGGAATAGACAAAATATAGAAATAGTTTCAAGCCGAGAGAAATTTCTATGTTTAACCTCTAAAATTGGTTTCAAAAGAGCAAAAATATTTAGTGAAGAGTATGCAGCAGGACACTTTAAAAAATTATGTAAGATTTGTAATCCTAAAGTTATCAAAATTGGTGATGTACCAATTTGTATATGATGTCCACTGGGAAAAATACAAAGAGGACTTTAAAATACATTTTGGGGATACAGACTCACTAATTTTTGAACTCCTGAATAATAAACCCATCTGAAGAATAAAAGATTTCGTCCATGACACAAAGCTTGGATATTTCAAAGACGAAATATTAAAATATTATGGGTAAGTTTAAAAAAATATCCAAGTTTTGTGGATTAAAATCCAAAATGTATTTTTTGGAAATTGACGAAATTGATGCTGATGGTAGGACGGTTAAAACGTCTCTATACAAAAGAATGAAAAGATATACAAAAGCATCGACAAAAGATATTACTTTTAGTACAGCTAACGAGTGTTTATTTGGAGGAGAACAAAAATCTCTAACGTCTTATGCTATACAACCTAAAAAACATGTAATAAATTTTTTAAAACGTAACAAAAAAGGAATGAACCCATTTGATGATAAAATATATATTTTAATTAATGGAAAGATAAACAATGCCCTATATATAGTAACTTGATACCCTTGATTGAACCACTCTCTGAAATAAATAAAAAATACCAAACCTATAATTTTTTAATAACAAAACTAGAAAAGAATTAGCAACCATGTATGAAGAATTCAGATGACTTCATTTGATTATTTTTATTTTTTAAAATATTAATTAGTTGTGGGAATAAGGCAAAATAATATTCACCCTTTCTCATTTGATCTTCAGAACTGATTGTCCAAAATTCATTTATTTTATTTAAATAGTCGGTTTCACTACACAATTCAAGACTAATTATTTTAATTATTTGAAGACAAATTGTGTAATACTTTTCCCCAAATTAAATTTTATCCTCTAGTGATAGACTCTTGAAATCCAACAACCTTGAGTCCATTAAAAATTTTATTTCTTTTTCAATTTCATTCATTGTATTCATTTTTAAAATAAAAAACTATACAACCCTATCCTATCCAACTCGTGGGACGAAGTTTCCAACGGACTTTCGAAACCCTATCAATTTCGTGGGACACTTTCGTGAAGCCACTAGGTTTTGAAACCTATTAAACTCCAAATCCCAAAGCCACTAGATTCTGAAATCTATTCAACTCGTGGTACGAAGTTTCCAACACTTAGTGAAGCCATTTGATTCCAAGTAGTAGTCTTTTTGCTTCCGAAAGTAAACCACCTACATTTAGGACACGGACACACAAGGACCTTTATAATAGCCGGTTAGTGACTGTGTAGACTTTGTAGACTGAGTAGAAAACCACTTCGTAGACAAAGAAACTAAGAAACCAAGAAACCCACGAAAACCACAAACTTCAAATCTGCCAAATCTACAACCTTGACAACCCGTGACCTTGACACCATTGGCTTTCGGAAGCAACCATATATATTTCCACGGGTTGGCTTTCGGAAGCAAGGGCCTTGTGTGTATGGGGGTCCTAAATGTAGGTCAAGTGGCTTTCGGAAGCAAAATCACTACTGTTGAGGTCTGTAAATTAAAATTAAAAATTTAAATAAAATTTAGGATAATAATTCAAATGGAAATTAAGCGAGGAAAAAAGGCAAATAAAAGCGGGATCGTGCACAGAATTAATAGTAAAGGAAAGTGCGATGGAAACAGTATTAGAAAATGCAAAAAGCAATTACGAAAGGCGAGAATCCGGAAATCCGAGAAAAATCAATAAATGGAAAAATCATCGAAATCGAATGGGAAAAACGGGACAGGTATAGATTAGCTAATGGTCAACAAGATGATGGTTAGGGATTTATCAGAAGAGGGTTAGGAAGGGTCGAAAAACATTCAAACGTATGAAAACAGAAAACGTTAATTAATTAATTAATTGGCTAATGGAAAACCCGAGCTAATGGGAAACCCGAGCCAATGGAGAACCCGAGAGATAAAGGAAACCCGAGCTGGGTAAACAAGAAGAAAGGCAAACAAAAGGAAGATTTGGGCCCATTAGCTTGACACAATGATTAATGGGAAAAGAGTAAGGAGAAGATAGCGCGCGTAGGAAGACCGGAAGGGCCATTAATTATCTGGATTCGTTGGACCATTATGGGTGACAGTCGAAGCAAACACGTAGGAGAAAATATCAAACGAAAGATTGGCTCGGCAATAACCATTTGTCATCCTGATTTCGAGGAGTATATAAGCAAAGGGAAAATCAGAGAAAATCGGCATTTTGCCTCAGGTAGGGTAAGAAGAATCGAGAATAGTCGAGAGGTAAAAACGAATTTAGGGAAGTAGGGAAAAGAAGAAATAGAATTAAGAATACGAAAAGGTGAAAAGGAATCAAACCAAACAGAAACCGAGGAAAACGAGAGTCAAGAGAATCGAAAGGATCGAAAGGTGAATATTATTTGTTTGCAAAGCATCAACGCCGAGCGGAGAATCGTATAAAACTTTGATTGGTAATTGTAGCGTGATAATAAATTGTGAACCTGTTGTTTCAATATACGTTGGGTCGTTCATTGTTTTGATTTAAAGAACACTAGGAGTCAGAGAGAACCGACTTGAAATAATCCAAAACCCAACACTACTACTAACATATTTTAAGATAAATTAAACTTTATTATATGAAAAAATTAAATTAAATATTTAAAAATATTTAAAAGGTCGCACAAAATTTCTAAAAAATCGCGTCTTAATTCTGTTGGGTTATTGAGTTGGTGATAATTTTAAATGTTACTCTGACTCCAAGCGTGTCTTTATACAATTCACAAATAACACTTGACAACAGAAATCTTTATTGATAATCACAAATAAAGTTTCACTTGACACTGACAATAAATTCAACACTCTGCTTGGTGACTATACAATGCTTATTGCAACACTCGGTGAGGAATAGCACTTGTGTATAACACCTGATTTAAAGATCACAAATTACTGATTGGTTTCTAAACTGGGATTTTGAGCTGGTTGTTTTCTTTGACCTTCTTCACAACTTTATTCAAATAATCAAATAACTTCTTTTCGTTTAATTTTTCAACTAATTCCTTTCTTCAACTTTTCTCCAATAATTATTCTCCGCAATTATTTCCTTTACAATTATTTTTGACAATCGTTTGTCCAACAACGTTTCGTCCAACGTCTAATTTTTTCCAATAATTTTATCTCTTAAATCGTCTCTCAAATCGTATCTCAAGTCGTCTTCCAAATTGTCTCAATGTCGCGTCACTTTTGTCTCTAATTTTCTTCTCTCTTTTGTTCTAATTTCATGTTCACCAGTTTTCCCTTATATAGTTCGCTTCTCTTGTGGCACTCCAGATAATCAAGTGTTTTTCCATTTTCCTTCTCCTGCTTTCCCCGACTGTCCCATTTTTATCACTGATAGCTGTCAAGTTATTTTCCCCTTTTCCCTTTCTTGCTTGACCGCCTTTTACCATCAATTCTATTATCACTGGCAAGCTGTCGAGATAAGGATATTGTTGTTTTCCTTTTCTCCGATTTCAAAATTCCTTTTCCTTTTTGTACTAATTAATTAGTACTGACCTTGATTTTTATTTTCCTGTTTGATTCCTTTTATTTCCTTTATCTTTCTCATTTTTAATTTCTTTTCACTTCCGTTTTCTTTTCTGAGCTTTTATAGATCGTCCCGTTTGTCATGGCGATCTTCCCCCAGGTAATTTTATTTATTTATTTGTAAATTGTAAATTGTTATTTAGGTATTCCTCAACAATTCCATGTCATATTTGCAATATTTTACTTTAATTTCATTTATTACATTTAAGTGCAATTTAATAATGTCTTCTTTGGCTGAATCATCATAGTAATCACTCATGCAAATTGGCGCGATATTTTCGCTCTTTATTTTGGTCTTTGGAGTTGATGTAAAAATTTTTACCTGATAATTTGTATAAGAATTATTGAATTTCTCTATCCAATATAATACCGAAAACCTTGGCTCATTTACATCAACTTCTTTATCCATTGTAGGACTTTGAGACTTTATAATTGTGTTAGAAGTGTTGAATATTTCGATCAAATTTGAAACAGATAATCTTGGTTCATTTATGTTAACTTTGTGAATCATTATTGTTTATATAAATATTTGAAAAATCAAATCTTTAAATAATAAAAATTTAGGTCATAGTGATGTAATATTGATCTTTTAAGGAAGATAATTTATTTTCTCCTGGTCCAAAAAATTTTTGTATTGGAATGTTCGTATTCGTTTAATTTGTATGGTAACATTTAAAAAAAATATTTTCGAAGTCATACACCTTCCCGTTATCTAATTTTCCAAAGTATTTTTTACTATAAGATTTTTTTGCAAAATTATTTTTGATTTCACACTAATTACATTATTTGTGAAATATTATTATTCGATTTGACAATTTAATTAATAAACAATTAATAAATCCCCAAAACCTCGATTCTGCTCATTTTATATCCATTACAGTCACTTAATTTTATGATTTATAAAACTTTATCATTTAATTAGTACTTTTCAGTTATCAAAATAACCCCTAAAAATCTCAGTCAAGCCCTATAGCTACCGCTATTCCTATCAGCGTTGACTATAGTTGCTCAATTTTACTATGTGAAACATATTGTAATTCTAGTTAATAATATCCCTTTACGAAATAACTCTATATACTTATGATAAACTGATAAAACCATAATTAATGATTCCTACTTAATTACCCTCTCCTAAGCTGTATCATAGTCAAAACAAGGTTAATACTAATTATATAAGACATATATGGGTATATTAAACTTAAGAAAGTAAGACCTATATTTTTCATACATACCCCTCCCAAGTTATATTGCTGACGGAACCAGAAGTAAAAGCACTGATTTAAGTTATTTATATAGCTATTAAACTCATAAAACTTCGTAATTACCCGTCAGGTCGTACAATGAACAGAACAAAAGTCGAAGGTACAAAATTAAGAGTTATATATATATATATGTGTGTGTGTGTGTGTGTGTGTGTGTGATTGTGTGATTGTGTGATTGTGTGATTGTGTGATTGTGTGATTGTGTGATTGTGTGATTGTGTTTATAGATTTTCATGTTTATGTTTCATATATAGTTATTTTTATCTAATTATATTTATCTGGCCGTTTGTTAGTCTTAGTTTGAAATGATTTTTATAATATTTGTCAGGTAAGCTATCATATTCTTTATAAATATTTTTAAAAAATGTGAAATGTTTCAAAGGATTTATCAAAAGATTTTGTTTATGAAATATCATTTATTATACGTCAACCTATATATTTTGTGTTTCATGCGATTTAGTCATTTTTATCACAGTTTGATTACAAGATTTCCTATATCGAAAGAAAAATGACAAGGAAATGCAAAACATTTTTGGACATGCCTATTTTATTAAAGGTTTGAAGCATAAACCTGGTTTTGTGGAATAATATTTTTAAAATTACAGGCTTATTAATTTAAATTTTATTGATTAAAATAAAAAATTTATTGATTAAAATAAAAAATTTATTGATTAATATATAGAATTTGAATGAAGAATTAATAGAACAAACAAATTCAAGCCGATAAACAAGGACCTCTATTATCAAATGAACCGTTGAATTGATGAAGGAGATAGTAAGTAAATACAAATATAGAAAATCTTGTATCATGAGTTACCAACAAAAATGTTAAACTTGATAGACTTTTATTTATCCAGGCAATCTGAAACTCGAACGATCTGCCTAACTTATATATAAGAGACGTTTCCATGATTTACTGAATTCATATAGGTTACAAATTTTAGTGGTCATGTGGTTTTTAATACTACTGTTGGGTTTTCAGTTAATTTAAGTCGGTAACTTCTGACTCCTCGTGTCCTTTAAATCAAAACAATAACCACTCAACGTATATTGGAATAACAAAATTTGCAATCTGATGCTTTGACAAAAGATAATATTCACCTTTTATTTCTTTAGATTCTCTTGACCCACGTTTTCCTCTTTTTCTGGTTGATTTGATTCTTTTTCACCTTTCTGTATTCCTATTCTATATTTTCTTTTCCCTAATCTACTTTCGTAATTCCATTCATAGCAACACCCACACCCACAATTGTACACCCAGTCTTGCTAAATTAGATGTGACTGAAAGAGGATTTCTTATGATTTTGTCTGCATTGTCTACCCGGACATGCTTTTGACTATTTCATTATATCGATCGTTCATTGCCCTGTCAATCTAGGATTTACAGTCTGAAATGAATTCGTTGATGACGCCAACAGCTATACTGGGTGTCACTTAATTATCATTATGAAATTCTATTTTCATTAATCTGATGATATCATCTATGATGTTGTCCTAACTGATGTTCTACCCAAACAATCGATTGGAATATTTACTTATGCTCGCCTTTCTCTACATTGGGATTATGGATTCTCGATGCCTCCACAAATGCGATCTCAAACTATCAACCAAAGGAATCGTATGTCAAATACCCCGGTGGAGATTCAGTTCACTGGATAGTTCAGAAAAATTCAAGGTTCAGTAACTAAGAGCATTTTTCCAATTAATAACCGCCTAACGAATTATGTTGTCTTATCCATTTTATTTTATTCAATGGGATTTTTTTAAAGTATAATAAATCACTTTTGTAATACTACACTCAATTTTCTGGCCAATCTTCAAATATTTAGTTTAATTTTCTTCAATCTATGACGGCATCATTTATAATAAAGGTAAGACAATGATCTGGAGTCTGGTTAATGATATTAGGACATAACTTTCTAATATGAGCTTTAGTAGGAAGTTTTCCAGGAGATTGTAACTTAAATGAATTTTCTATAGTAAACTTATTTGTTTCTGTGATCTATGTGGAAAACTTGTGACAGAAATTATATGGCAAGTACATCAATTATTTAGTTTCAAGATTTTAAATTTGGACATAAGTATGGATAAATATGGATAAATATGGATAACTAGTATCGAGAACCTTTACGACGACCTAGTGAAAGAGTGACATGAATAACCAGAAACATAAAACCATGAATGATTGATCATTTTGATAATTTAGTTAAAAATTAACCATGTTTATTGAAAAACTCTCACTGCAATAATGGTGCCTGTCAACACCGTGGTTATGTCACTGTTCTACTTATGCTTTTTTTGTATTTTTGTGAAATTTTTATAAGGTATTCATATTAAGGGATATTATGCAGTAAATATTTTTAAAATATTATATTTCATATTAAATGTTTATTTTTATTAAAGTCTTTTGGTAATCTTATTTAACATTGTTTTCATAATCAAAAGTTAATTATAATAAAACTTTTCATTTTCTTTTGAAAAATTATTTTAGAATTAGAATTAACACTTGAAATTTTTATGATTTTTGAATACTTCGAAAATAAGTTAATAAATAAAAAAGTTGTTTTAAGTAATCTTTAATTAAGCTCATTATACAATTTTTATTTAAATTATAATTTATTATCCATTTTCATTTTTTATTAAATGCCTAATAATAAAATTTCTAAACATTTTTTATGTCAAATTCTGAACCATAATATCATATCACAAATTATAGTTGGAACTATTTTAATTCAAATTTTATTAAACTAGATCAAATTTTAATTCCAAATCCTCTCAACTCTTGATTATATACAATAATTTTTTATGGCAAATGTTCCTAGTTATATTAATAACAGACGCAACATTAAAGATATTAATAATAATGAATATATCTCACAAAATGAAAATATTGCATTTATGAACTTGTCCACAGTCAAAGATCAATATTTATTAGAAAATGCAGAATTCAATATTCCTGAAAATTCAGATGTTAATGTTGGCAATTCTAAAATGAAAGTTGCAAAAGTATGTAATAAAAGTGATGCTCATGTAAACCACACCAGAAGTACTAATGATAAAGAATATAATACTTTAGACAAACAGTTTCAATATCGTGCTTCATTATTAACGGATTTATTACAAATTTCTCACAATCGGGCTATTTATCACATATTTACTGCTATTTTTATTCTGTTAGGATTAAATACGTTTCTTATTGACTTTCTGGGGAAAGTTCGTACCTTTCCTCTTTATCATATAAAATGGTTATCTTGGACATTCGGGAAGTTTACCGATGTGATTTTTATTTGGGCTTGCATGAAACTATTCACAATATCCATGTATCCATACCTTTTGGGGTTGATTGCTTATAAACAGACGAAATTATTATCAGTTGAAAAGTTCAATGGAGTTTTTTTAATTATCCATTCAATTTCTCAGATTCTATTCCTAATTTTTCCAGCGTATTATATTCTGGCATGGAAATTACCTCCATGCAGTGCTGTTATTGTTATTTTGGAAAATATTCGAATGGTTTTAAAAATCCATTCATTTACCCAGGTGATATTAAAAGAAGAACAATTCAATGATAAATTTATAATGTCCAAATTTTCTAGTTATTTCTATTTTTTGTTTGCACCAACTTTAATTTATAGAGAATTTTATCCGAGAACCTCGGAAATTCGAATCCGATTTATAATTTCAAATAGTATTCAAGTTGTTTTTTCTATTTTAATTTTGTATTATGTTTTTAACAATTTTTTCGTATACTACTATCGAAATTTTAATAGTAGTACATGTCTAGAAGAATTAGTTTTATCAATTTTCGGTTGTATGCTTCCAGGCGGGCTCATTTTGTTCATTTGTTTTTTCCTATTGCTTCATTCTTGGTTGAATACATTTGCGGAAATTCTCCGATTTGCAGATCGAAAGTTTTACGGTGATTGGTGGAATTCAACTTCATTCAGTTATTTTTTTCGCAATTGGAATATCGTCGTTCATGATTGGCTATTTGCCTATGTTTATCAGGATGTTGCCGTTTTGTTTCAAATAAAAAATCAAATCACTCGAAAGACTATTGTGTTTTTGTTTTCTGCGATAATTCACGAATACGTGCTTTTTATGATGTTACGGTTTCTCTATCCGATGTTATTTGTATTTTTTATTGGAATTGGATTTAGTATGTCATTTATTAATGGCAAATCGAGAATTTGGAATGCCCTGTTTTGGGTAGCTATGTGTTCCGGTATGGGCATTGTAATGAGTTTTTATTGTATGGAGTGGTATGCTAGGAAAAATTGCTCACTATATTTTAGTAATTTTATCGATTTTTTTATTCCAAGAAGCTGGTTTTGTTATGTTTAAATTATAGTTCGTATACTGCTTTAAAATTTAAGTAGAAATATATGTTTAAGACAAAAGATACTATATGTTTTGATCAGTTCAATTATCTTTTGTACAAGCAATTAATGAGTGTATATTCAGAAAATCAATAAGATCTAATAAAATAATGAATTAATTTTAACTGGTGTTTCAGATTTTTGAAAATTTATTTTAATTATTTCAAATTTTGATTTGAAAATAAACTAATTAAATTAATTTTAAATTTTGAAAATACATGTTTCCCTCGAGTTACGCGGATAATTAGTTTCGTCTAAGTAGAGAGACTCAGGATTAATGCACACTACAATGTGGAGTTTTAATGCAAAAAATATTTTTATCTATTATTAGTTTATAAGCAGTCCAGTAGACAAAAAAATTCT
This sequence comes from Schmidtea polychroa, assembly GCA_959609185.1. Taxonomy (NCBI): domain Eukaryota; kingdom Metazoa; phylum Platyhelminthes; order Tricladida; family Dugesiidae; genus Schmidtea; species Schmidtea polychroa. The sequence goes on from CAUHTR010007710.1 coordinate 70,340, forward strand.
AAATCTGAAAATCTTTATAAATATTTTATTAAAAAATGAAATACATATTATGTCCGTACAAAAATCCTTATCATTCAAAATAATTTCCTATTCATTATCGCTACTGTTGAGGATACCTAAATGATAAATAGTATAATAAATAAATAAAAGTACTTGGGGAGGATAGTCATAACAAACGGGAAGATCTATGGGAACTCAGAAAAGAAAATGGAAGTAAAAAGAAATGAGAAAGAGGAATATGGACCCTTGAGGATGTCGGGGGTGCAGTGGGGGCATCTGCGCCTGATAGACCAAGCAATTTTGTCGGGCGAACTCGAAGACCCCGATGGAACCGCTCGACTGCTATGCAACGCAGACTGAACCACCCTTGGAACAGGTCCGGCAAACCTCGGGCACCAACTGCAAATAATTCCAGGAAGCGAGGTCGATGACACATCCTCTCGAGGCTATAACGCGCACGTTACATAACACCACATTTAGTTATCTTGTGATTTTATTTTAGTGTTATATTCTGAAGAGGGTGATATGATAAAATAAAATTTCTTGTGCGATAGTTTGGATATTAACTAGCTCTAGTTAATACAGCCTCTTATATATGCTGGTGTATGCAGGGAAAAAAGATTTACATTGTTATTAGCCATACAACTCACCATCGTTCCGCTCAGGCCCTTCCCCGACATACCCCAGATGATCTTGCTAATTTCCCACATATGAGCCCGTGTTGACGTTACACGTTGGTGATGCCCACATGGGTCGGAGGAGGTTACCAGGTGAGCCCCTATCTTAGGACTACTGTTAGCCCCCTCTCAGTTCGGGTTCCACGGTGCCTTAGAAGGACTTACCCATTTCTACACCTATAGTTGGTCTGACCCTGGTCCAAGGGGACGACCTTCATTCGATGACATATTTTCAGTTTACCAATCAATCCATGCATTTTACTCATCATTCTCGCAAACAAATCATCTAATATCAAGAAAATTATATTGTCTATATTACACATCATAATTAATAAAGACAAAATGTCTTACACCAATGTCTAATGAAATAACAACCAAAAAAACACTGCTAAGTCGTCATACACAGAAGAGTTAGTCAGCAGGTCTATCCAGAGCAAGAGATAGGTATTGTCGTCGCATTGGGTCATCAGAAGACCTCTCCATCGGCGAACACTTCATCTATGTCCACAGGCAACCGGCGATCCGCAAGATACTTGATACCATCGGCCGGAACTACCCGGAATATTTCCTTGGCCGGAATCACGTGAGAATTTGAAATTTCCTTGATGGTGGACTGGGCCACTGATAATGAAGCCTCTAACGCAGCGATGGCATTCCTGCGCCTTTGGTTTTTCTCGGCGCGCGTCGGCCGCTTACGTTTCCGATTTGACGACGTGATTTCGACAGTTGGTTGCAACGGATGAGGCTCTAGAATCGGAGCCAAAATGGGGTCCGATGGGCCTTTTGTCATGGGCCTGGTACTTGAGAGAGCCGGAGCGAGGATGGGAGACAATTGAGAGCCATTTCCCCTACAGCTGGTGGTCGATGGGACTTCGGATACTTGTCCCGTCCTGGATCGGATATTCCCGAACCCTTTTCGAAATTTCGACATCAGTATAGATCTTATGCAAGGGCTCTGATTGGGCTTTTATCGTGAGCCTCTGGCACCTGCTTTCCTTTAGGAGACTGTCACGGCAGTGCTCCAATCTTAAGATTTTGTTTCGCTCCTCCTTCATCTGTGGCGGGGAGAACCACGTGCCTTCATAGAGGTCTATGCGCTTCTTCAAGGCCCCGATGTAAAGATGTAACTTCTTAATATCTTCATTTTTGACCGAACACGAGAAGCATGGACGAAGATCTTTCCCGGATTTGATCGGTGTGGTCATATGAAGATAAAGAAGGTTCCTATTAAGGCTGTAAGAAAATCATTTGTATATCTTTAACGGAGTGCTCGTGTGATTATGGTAACTTCCTCGACGTGTGACTCGATGACCCTCAGCAGAACTCCGACAAATTGTGGATATTCGAAGCATTATTTACTACAAGACACCATGTTTACTCGACACCAGTCATGCAAACTATGAGAAAGAACGGGAATCATAATAAACATCTATTTACTGCATTATCAACGTTCTAAATATTTGATACTTGGTAATCATTCTTTCCGTTATTTCCTGGTTCGGGGAAACACATATTTTCACATTTATACATCATTTATTATTATTAATATTATTCTTATATTATCTATATTGAGCTCATTCGGTATTGTAGTCTATGGGGAGTTGTAGGTTCTTTATATCATAGAAAATGACGGACATCTCTCGACACATCCAATCTCGTAATAAATGGCATCTTAGAAATATTATAGGCTTTATTTATATAAAAAACATATTTACAAACCTATTTGATTTGGTGCCATGGGTGTAGTCATGGAAATCATCGATTATACTATTATGTCACACTTTGCTACGTTTCGAAGTATGCATGCGGAAATTGATTAGAGTTAGGTAATGTGCAGTTATAGTAGGGATTGTGACTCACTATTAGATGATTTTATAATTTTCCGTATCCGTTCCCGTCACAACATCATTATCCAGTTTGCTACATACAGTTTAGGTGTGTTCAGAGATGATGTCATCGCCCTACACTCTGTGTTGGAGTCGGCAGACTCACATGTGTGTGTTACTAGACTTATTTATCGTCGCGAGTAACATTACTGATGGATTTTTTTTAATGAAGGAGATCGGCAATATGACTTGCAACATCGGTGTTCTAATTTAGAATTCTCACCTCATTGATCGACTATATTCTACCTCTACGATTATCGTTCTATAAGCCAGGTTCACCCCAGATAATCGTCGATGAACACATTTATGGAGTGGTCGTTATCCGATAATCTATAACCGGGTGTATTCAGAAAAGTTGCTTATCTATCCACTACCATCCATTTGTAGGGTAATAAAACGGTAAGATAAATTTTCAACAACTGACCGACTCTCGGGTTGTCTCAAGACTATAGTAAGTGTTTACATTGGTTATCGCAAAGTTTTGATATTCTGTCTAGACGGACGAGTTATCGACGATAATAGCTTGTCAACGATTGTTTGCCGAGTTCTCTCAAATCGGATAAAAATCGGAGTGATGGATCTACTTGCTAACGTCTTAGCGGTGTGCATCCTAGAAGAATGTTGTTCTCAAGAAAACTACGATGAATCCCATGGATATTTTTAAGCAAATGCAGCCCTCTATTATTTGAATGTTTTAGTAATAACTCGTCTACTAGTGTCGAGAGTAACAAAGTTCACCGAAAAGCGATCGAATTCTCGCGTTGATACTTGGACATATAAAGACTCCTCTGGAACTCTCTATGGAATTTCTCTTTCTGTCGAGCTAGATGACTATTATTCCTGCATGGAAGAGGTTTTCAAGAGTAAATGACCTCACTCGGCGAAAAGGTTCCTCCCGTTTCGATTGCTATCTTCTACCAGATGTCCTCACCCATCCTGACCCACCCAAGAACGACATACATTTCTTCCACCGCTCTTAGACCGTCAGGAAGGACGATTCTATCTCTCCAAATCTCAATCATGTATACACCACGAGCAATCATCAAAAGAAAATAAATGGCATAATTTACTAAATGAACCGATCTTACTGAAACATAACTATTATATAAAAGAATTATTTACCTGGCGACCACGCCGTCTGAGGTTCGAACATGATGCCATATCGTGGTACTCAACGTACATTTCACATTTCAATCCCGGTGAGGCTTACTTTATCCCAATCCTCAATTCAATTTACACGTTTCTTACCGCTCGCTCTCGGCATTCTCTTGAAAATTCATTCGAGTCTCCGCATCATGCCCGATTCCCAGACGACATCGTCGCCAGCACCATAGAGAAAGAATACATTCTGTAAATCAATAAATTTTATTAAAAATAAAGTATCTTAGTTATTCATTTTTATATATATCAATCATAAAGCAAAATACATCCATCCCACTTACTACAATTTTTCCTCGAGAGTGTTGAAAATAAGGTTTCGATTTTTCCCTGTTCGAGTTAAGAGTACTGTTAGTTCCAACGAAAATTCTGATCTCTGTCTGAATGGTTTTTAGCTAGATGTGGTTCCTGTAAATCGTTTAAATTAACGGATTCCTATTGAATGTTGTATCAATGTTCCATAAGTGATTCCTGAATGATTTAGTAGGTCCTAGTCCTGTAGAGTAGTTTGGTTAAATGGTGAATTCAATAAACTAAAATTTTTACATGTAGAGTAGTTTGGTTAAATGGTACTCTAAAGATATTTTCCATTCCTTTTATACTATTTTTCGTCCAATCAGGACACGACTTGTGTGAAATGTTATTATTTATTATTATTTTTATGTTTTTTAATGTAATATGCTAAATTTTAATGACTTTTCTTATTTTTATTATTATTTTATTTATTTTCCTATTTTTTATTATTTTCCTCCTGTTTTTCCTGCGAATTTATTGTTATTTGGTTATAGTATAATTTTTGTTTTAATTAGCCTATACATTTATTTGAAAATGGTTTTATTTCTATTTTATTTCCTAATTTCTTGTTTATTTTCCTTAAATTTTATTATTTTATTTCTTCCTGCTATTATGTGTGTTGGGTAATTTTCTTTTTCATCTTATTTTGCGTCTTATAAATTTTATTATTTTATTAGTTATTTTTATTCCCTTTATATTATTATTTCTTTTACTGTTATTCTAATTTAGTTGTTCTTATATTCTTCCGCGATTTTCGTGGAATTTATTTAATCCTTTTTATTCATCCCTAATCTGCTTTCCAACACTCTCGAAGTTTGGCCCAACATATAATGTGTTTTAAATAGATAATTGTAGTATACTGCGACCCCGGTCAGCAGTAACAGTATAAATAAAGGGGCGCTCCCGGAATAATGTTTTCTTTTGAACCATAATGTACAAATTTGATTATTAATCAAACAGAGAAACCACGATTTTATCTAATCTTTTTGTTTAGTGTTCAAACTGTTTGAAAATATGCACCAGGCTCGGAAACAGGCGCAACGACAAGTCGAAAAATTACAATCAAAACACGCCTACATAGTTTAAGGGGCGGTGCCATGGAAATGCAGAAGCGCCTCAAGCTGATTCAAGAGTTTCAGCTTTAGAGCGCCAAGATCTGAGCTCTCCGTCTTCGAATCCACACGCTGGAACCCAGCTGCATCAAAAGGCCATCGACCACGATGTAGCCGCCCAAATCCAATCCATGGCGGAGATAATAGCGACTAGCAGTGCCTCTTAGTCACCCACCAAGTCAAAGAAGAGGGTCCGACCCGGCAAGACAGCTCGTGTGAAATTCAGTCGGACACAACTGACGAATGGGCCAATTTACTAAACCGAATTGAATTGCTTTAACTACAATATACTGAGATGTCTCAATTGTTGTTATGTACTATTAAAATGTAGTTTGTCTTCAAAAGACTCAAACGGAGATGTGGGGGTAAGGCCGATTCGGTAACACCATCAAGCATAAGGGACCAGTAGAAATCGGACATAGGTCTTCTATCGGCAGTGCGTGAACCCAAGTGAGAACTGGACAATTATAGTATACCGAGTATGCTCACTTTTTGCAAGTACTCAAACCTTTGATACAATACCAACGTTGATCATTCAACGGGTATCAAGTGGTAGAATTTCCATTGTATTCTGGGTTACGCTGGAAAATATGCGTTTTTGTGGAAGTATTAAAAGCGACAGACCACTAAACTTTTTAACCTATATGAATTCAGTAAATCATGGAAACGTCTCTTTTATATAAGTTAAGCAGATCGTTCGAGTTTCAGGTTGTCTGGATAAACAAAAGTCTATCAAGTTTAACATTTTTGTTGGTAACTCATGATACAAGATTTTCTGTATTCGCATCTGAATATTACTGCTATTATGCAATGAAAAAAATTAAAATACGCCAGAATAAATTTAAATTGTATTCTAAATATCTTAATTATCTTCTTATTTATTTTCTAAAATATCTTGAGTTTTGTAATGTCAAAATTAAAATTAATTTTAGATTTTGTTTAAAGTATTCAATTTAAATTATAAATACATGCTTGGCCAAAAATCTTTAATGTAATGTATTTTTTGGTTTCATAATTTTTATAATTACTATTTTTAAGATATTTCATTTCGTTATACAATTTTATATTTTATTTTAGTATTAAAATTAATTACCAATGAATTGAAAGTAATATGAATTCAGATACATATATTTCATTATCGAGCGATCAATCGATATCAGAAAGTCCTATAGTAGCTCCTCAAGCAAATAATGAGGATGAAAATAGTGTTATTATATGGTATCAAAATCACAGCGATGTTAACGAAAGCGTTTCATCTAACACAAATAATGAAGACTTCATAGAAATCGATATTTTCCCAGAATGGCCAGATCAAGATGAATCACCTGAAAATTCTTCCCCTATTTCATCCCAGTAAAAATTTGAGTTATTAAATCAGATAAGATATTTTTTAGAAATATTACTGCTGATGATACTAGTATTAGTGATTCTATATTTCAGCCTGATACTAATGATCAGTCAAATAATACTGATCTAATGTCAGTGTCCACACAATCAAATAGTGCCCAATGTTTACAAAATTTTCAAAATATTTTTATTAGTCATAGTGGTATTAAATTAGATAAAAATGAAAATACTATTAATAATAATTTAAAGGTCTTTATGAAAAATCATCCATTATATTTTATATGTTCTCTCTTAGGAAGAAGACAAACAAAAGTTATTTGACTCTAAATTGACATATGCCAGTAGCTATCGTAATTCCGTGAATATCTCTTGCTATATTGAAGGATTAGTAGCCATTCTAGTAATTTTTGATTTATTAATAGTCAAACGAATATGATAATTAAATATAATAATAATAATTACAATGCAGCGTTATTCGAGAAATAATATTTTAACTATAACTATATATTGATTTATTTTCATTAAAAAAAAAAGAATATAATGATAAAATAACAAATGACTTGATGGATAATTTAAGCCTTAATGGTATTTTAATTCATTTATGCAGTTGTTACAGATATTTCAGTATACTGTGCACATCAAAACAATTAATGTTTATTCTTTTACCACATTCCTCATTAAAAGAGAATTTTTATTTTGTCACCCAATTGTTTCATTTTGTATTCCTAATTTGAGGTGTCTTTAGCGAGAATCTTTTCTTCGTGGCTCCATTATTACTATGTAATTGGCTAACTGAATCAAGTCTACCATTGACAAAGTCGTGATATTTATTTATTTCTCTAAGCTAATGAATACAATATCCTATAGGTAATCAGCGTTGGATCTAACTTTTTGGGAACATACATCACCATATACTTCGGTCCCCACCCAATCCCCTCATCCACCCAGTGCCACTGATATATAACAATTGAGTAATGTAAATATAAAAAGAAAACAATTAGGAAGACGTACATGTGAAACTGTTGACATACAAAGATACTATCAATGTTGCCATATGATGCATCATTATTATTAGAATAACTAATCCTATTTTGATAAAAAATCTAATTCCAGCATCCATGTTAAATGTTAATAATTCTTAGATGATAAAATATTCGTTTTAATATGTCAATTAGAATAATAAATTTAGAATATCAATTCAAGAGTTTTTTATTTTAATAAAATTATATTTAAATTAATTTTAAATGAAAAATTTATATTTGTTTAAACATTCCAATAATTTTTTTTTGAATATAAACTGGTAGTTTTATTTTGAAAAAATATTTTAAATGGATGATGACAACGAATGTTTGGTGTGTTATTCGTCAATGAGTGGTGAACGGCGTGTAATATATAAAGATTGCAATCATTCTTTTTGTATGGATTGTGCAAAGGAAATGCGTTTCAATGATTCAGATTGTCCAGTGGATAGAAAAGAAGTAAATGCACTCATAATTATTGATGGAACTAAATCATATTCCATGAAGACTATAGATTTCAATGATTTTGTTTGTTTATCAAAAGCTCTAGTTGAAATTAATTTAATTTCTAATATTTTATCGAAAATGTCGGAAATCAAAACTGAAATTCCCGTAAATATTGAAATGACAGATGTAGAACTTAAAGAAACTTTAACAGAATATGGGAAATTTTATGAGGAAATTTGGAATTCATTGCAATTTGAAGAAATGTTGATTTCATGTAATTATAACGATGTCTATTATAGAGTTACTAAGCATGTAAAATGGTTCTATCTAATTTATGAATTTGAGATGCTTTTTAACAATGTCGTATTATTAATACAAAGAAAGTCCATATTTTTTAAAGAAATTACTAATATTTATGATCAAGTATTAAATCGAAAACAAACCATTCTATTTTCCGAGAGACTTCAAGAACATTTGGAATATTCAACAAATCTATTGCAATTGTTTCTAAAAAGAATTTTCATTTGCTTTAAAAGTTTGATGATAAACGAAATGGGAGTTTTTTTCCCGTTATTAATAACAGAACAAGACCAGTTAAATTTCATCTCACCAGATATTCCTTTTAAAAATGTTGAAGTAGAAAACAAGATAAAAGAGTTAAATTTTCTGATATTTGATAATATCTATGGTCGGCTTAGTTTTTATTATCAGCAATTTGAAATCGCTGTCTATTGCTTAGAGTATTTGTCAGAAATAGGAAATTCTGTTTTGAAAGCTACCGTTTTAACAAATATTTCAATTCTCGAAAAAGAAATTCTTAAAAGTGAACTTAATTATTTTGAAGCTAAGTTGAAATTTGAAGATAAACAAATTAGGGACTACCATTTCGAGCCTGATACCAATTTGGATGACCTAATTAAAAGTGTATCAGATCTAATAGGAAACATTTTAGCGCTTATAACTGGATATAATACAATTGAAGATGTCCAAGGCATTAAAAACACATGTATAGAAAATCTAGAAGCTATCAAACTTGGATGTTACACCGTCGAAATAGGTGAAGAAATTTACTATTTTCTGTGTTTAGTGGAAAACATTAACTCGGTGTTGAGAGAGTTATGAAAGTTACGCTTTCTTGTTATGGATTGTGTTTTCAAAATATAAGCTTTGTCTAAAATCTTTTTATGTTAATTTTAATCATTACTTACTAATTAACAACTGGTAAAGATTAGATATTTTTATTAACCTTGCTTGAAAAGTTCATTATTATCATATAATATAGTTGATAGAAAGATCCCAGAAAGAATTAATTAAATATCATAATCTAACTATATTTATACAAGCATTATATTGAACTATTTGTTTATTTAGTTTTTTTATACTTAATATTTCTAATTATAAAGGATGATTTCTTGGTAGTAGCATTAAGTAAATAATTATAATATAAGGCTTTAGCTGTGAAGTATATATTCAATAAAATGACAAATTACGATTATGAAAACACCTTTATCAGTTTCCTGGAATTTAGCTGCTCCAATTTACAAATGCTTTTTGATCTTCACTTTCATTTCCATTTTCTCTCTCTTAATGGTTTAAAATAAAACTTTAATAATTTATAATTTAAATTTACTCTAAACTTCAAAAGAAAAAATAAAAAATTTGTAAATTTTAATAAATTTGTAGATTTTAATTTTTTAATTGAATTTTTTAGTAACTGCAATTTATAAAATTTTTTACATCGGTTTTATTCGAAAATAAAATAATATATTCATTTTAGTGCTTTGTCTAAAATAGTTTTAGTCCGTATTATCGTAACTATGAAATACATTATAATTAATATCCAAAATTTATTGAGTATAAAATTGTGATGTCGCGATCTGAATTCCACCTGATGGTAATAATGATTTGACTGATACTGGTTCCGGATGAAAAGTTGCTCCTAAATTATTGTTATAAATTTTATTGGTGCGCTTCATCTCTTCTTTATTCTATTACTATTTATTTCAGACTTGCGTTTTTGTTTCTTATTCTGATTATATAAACAAGTGTTTTTTGAATACTTTTATTTTCTATATAGTATTTTTAGTATATTTTAATATAATATATATAAATAAATATGCAACTATGAATAAAGTGGAGGCAATACAATAGCTCCTGCCGAAGTACGCGGAAAGTATGTGGACGGAATGAAGTGGAAGAGGATCAACTGTCGATGGTAGTGTCCAACAGATAATCTGCGAGGTATTGAGGGGAACAGCGGATGCGGTTGGTTGAACATGTGCCGGGTAGGATTTTGTCAGATGGAATAGATGGTAGGGGATCAGTACCTGGGGGGATGGAACACATGAAGGGTCTTTCTACAAGTCTTCGTCGACTATAAGGTTGATGGCGGTAGATTGTGTTGATCATTTAGGACGAGGGCAGGGTTGAGGTGGTTTATAACTGAGCAGTTTTTTGAAAAGCTTGATCACCGGAAAAGGTCCTTTATTACGATACCTTCATGTTTGAGGTATCGACGCATTTTAAGCAGGCGTGCCAAGCTGATTGGAGTGACTTTGGGATGTAGGGTATAGTAACGTAAATGCAGGTAATGTAAGTGTGTGAGAATGTATTTGCATTCGAAAGTGGAGGAAATTTGTAGGACTCATCTGAATCATCTCTTTTAAAAAAACTGTCTCGGGACAGCTGGGGTGTTTGTGTGTAGGTTAGTAAATAACATTATTACAATTATAAATTACTAATAAACAAAACCAGCAACTGAATTGCTACAACTTTTATTAACGAAAGTAAATAAAACGCACTTTTAAATCTTTGGGAATGTTTGAACTAGAATTTTATTCAGAATTTTTGGGTAATATAACGACCATTGTTATAGGATCTCGAAGGGTATTTTGTAGGATAAAGTTGAAAGATAAGATCCTTTCAAAATACTCGGTTCCTTTGATTTGGCTATTAGTTGTGAAGCTCGAGAGATCGTTATTGGATAGTTGAGTGAGTAGATTTTTACGAGTTGTTTGATCTTTAGGAATGCTTGAATTTTAATTTGATTTCGGATTCTAAATATGTTTGGTGGTCGTTTTATATTGTATAATTCTTTTTGTCTTCTTTTTGGTTTTCAAATTACTTTACTTTCAATTAATCAGAAATTGCCAAATTAATGTCCAAAGTTAAACCGACTTATATTCAATTCTTTATTATCGATTTTTTTATTTTTGAATTCCTTATAGTTTGTTGGAAAGGTATAAATATGAAGGTATAGATATGGAATAAATAAGAAAAACCAAAAAATAAAATAATGACAGTAAACGCAAAACTTTGGGGGGGGGACTATTCATAACATAGGGTTTGTATAATGTTGAGTATGTAAAGGAATGGTTGGAATCTAAGGACATGAAGTGTTTGCGGGTATGATTTATTTGTTGTAACGAGGAGTCTGAATCGGTCTCTATTAGTTCCGATGACATGCGTGTATTCGTGCCAAACAGAAATTGAGCTGGTGATGCCCCACTAGAACAATTAGGTGTGTTGTGCCATCCAAGTAGTAAGAAAGCTAGTGATTTGGTCCATCCTGAGGAAATCGAAAGAATGAGGAGTGATGCTTTGATAGTACGATGCATAGGATGTTCTACTAAACCCGCTGTATTCCTTCCAACTACAACTTGTTTCAGCCGATGACTCATGGCCTAGCCTTTGGTTCTATGATGATGCGAAAAGTTGGGTTGACTCTTAGATCGCCTCTTAAAACGAAGCATTTAAAATACCTGAAAGATGGGCAAAAGTTGTAGCTAACGATGGACAATACTTTGAATAAAATACATTATAGCAATTTCTCTTAATAAAGCTTCAAAGTTATAAGATACCATCAAGACTTATTTGTACCCCTAATAAATAGATAAATTTAAAGATTTTGTTTTTGTAATTAACATTTGAAATTATTACATAATATTTTTTTATGTAATAAATTAACTTTGTAATAAATTAAATTTACTTCGGTACCTGTCGAACTTCCACATATCTGAAATATGTCCTATTAAAATGGATGCCAATTCCTGTGCTAGATAAAAGATAACTTTGAATCTAAATTTTGAATATTTTTGGATCTTTATATTAACTAAAATTTCCTATTGAACAAATTATTTCACTAAGGTAAATTTTTTATAGAAGATTTTCAACAGAATTGATTGCTACATTGAAAAATTTGCACAAATGACAAACAACTGTAAATGTACAACAAGTTTGAAAAGAGATGAACTAACTCTTTCTAATTATTTGTTGGAAGCCTGTGGCGCCAAATGTGATAATTGCTCAATGGATTTCATTCTCGACAAACTTAACACTATTTTTCTTAAAAATGTTGCCAGAGCTCAGTTTATACCGATTCAAGAAATAATTAATTCAACTAGATCTGAGGTTGTAGTGCCAATAGGTGCATCGAGTACCTCATGCAGTTATTCAATTTCAAATAACTTTCCTGAGCCGGGTTGGCTTCGTAAGTGGTTATTGAAACATTTAGGCGATGGTGTGATAGCGGGAGTGGTATATAATGATCTAATAAATAACAATTACAATTGTAGGCCTTGTAATAAAGTCATGTTTCGATTAATTTCTGGATATAGTGATGAAGGTAATTATATTTTTTATAATAATTATAGATTATGATTTAAAATTATCAGCATATGGAAATAAGGTCAAGTAAAACAATATCTATAAATTAATTTGTAATTTTTTATATAAATTTTTATATATCATATCATATACTAAAATTTCTTTGTATTATATTTAATATTTATTTATAAATATAAAAACTTAAAAATTTATTCCAAAAAGCTATCTATTCATATAAAATCTATATTCCCAATTTTTTAGGAATGTGTACTTTTTGGTGGCGCATTAGTAGGTTAATATTTTTGGAAAACGAGTACTTAAAAAATTTGTCAAACAAAAAAACAACTAGTTCTACCACAATAGTTTCCTTAAATTATTGACTGGTTTTTTAAAAAGGCCAATATTTATTAATAATGACATAGCGTCGATAGCACAGATGCAGTTGATTTACTAGTATACATTATTTATCGATGTTGGTATAGTACATCGTTTTAGGTGGGAGATCTAGGACTTCTTTCGATGTAGATGTTTTCAGCATTTGTCTTTTCAATTTCTGTCTTTTTTGACATCAGGTTTGGCAATCCTACCTTCGAGTCGGTCTAATATCCACATTTTCCGGTTTGAAAGCCAGCTTTATCTACTATAAGTTTTAGTAATTCCTGCATCTGGCATATGTGAGATTTGTGAACTTGAGACGCACATAAACATGATTGCGATCAATATAAAAATTATTGGGAATATCGCATATTAAGAACGGCTGTTATAATTTTTTTCTTATTATTAGAAGCTGCTAACACATCTTCTAAATTCTTTTTTAAATCCGGTTCAAAAGTTAACGTCATAATTTCAAGTATTTATTTAATGAAATATTGTATAATTTCCAAACAAATTTTCCGCGTTGAATAAAATATTTTCAAAACCATTTATTAAAATTTCGATATTTAAAATATATTTATTTAAAAATGATACGGTTAAAAAGCTTGTTAATTTTACAATTTAAAAATTTCAATTTAATAATTATTTTAAAAGTTATTTTAATCGTCAATAATTTATCATATAAAATAAATCTTAATAAATTATTGAAATATTTAATTCTCAGCTGAAAACACCTCACACTTATCATTTTTCTTATTAATAAATTAAGCTAAATCCTTATGTTACTTACGAAAAACTTTAGTCAACTTACACTCACATTCCAATAGCGTTGAAATTTTGAAGTGCATAAAGGTTTTTTTTTAAAAAAATCTAAATATCTTTTCAATTTCTTTTTATATTATTGATCAAAATATTTTATACAAATTTATGGCACTTGTTTTTAAATATAAAATCAATAGTCTCCATGGATATAAAGAAATAAAATTTTCATTAAATGAGTTTTTAACTCTAAAAAATGTCTATTGCCGGATTTCTTTATTGCTAATTTTTAGAATTTCATTTAACAATACCAGTCGAAAGCATTAAAGACGAAATTATCGAAAATCATCTCCTACAAGAAGAGAGTATAAAAATTTTGAAATCCAATATATTGAAATGTCATCATCATAATAGCGATTTTGAAACGATCTTAACTCAAAATGATCATAGATTCAGTGAAATGAATGTTCTAGGTATCTTTTCATTTATAACAATATCCCGGTCAGTGCTCTGGATATGGTAATGACAAGTAAAGTACTTATCAAGGTCTCTCTCTCTCTATCTCTCACTCTCACACACATACACACACAACTAATACTAAAACTTCTCCTGTCGTTAAGAAAAAATCGTCTTCATAATGCATCGTTGACTTTTTCTGGCATCTTCTTAATATCCTTAGCTTTATATTTGGACTTTGCGAATGTCATTAGTTAATAGTTTCTCAAACTTCGATGATTGTGAAGCCATTTTGCTCCCTGGTTGTTGCAGAAATTCAAATTTCCAAAAATCAGTCTTGTAGTGTTTTCATTCCCTCGAATGTCGATTTACATTGGTAAATGCATTATTGGTTCTGGTTTTGAACAACCGAATCCTGATAATTATGATGCCAAAGTATGAACCGCACACACATACACACATATTAGTATATATTTATTCGCTATTGAATGTTCCATATTTCTATTTGTACAAGCTTACTCTTTTTCTTCCAATACTTTACTTTTTAGAAAACACGTCCAGAGTTCTAGCGCACAATAATAAAAGGAATTTAACGTTATTTCAGGTCAAATTGTTGGTACGTTCCGCGAGAGATCCAGTGATAGTTTTAGAGGTTTCGTCCCAGATGAGGTTCATCACATTAAATTCCAAATATGCACCGAAATGGTGTAATGTTAGTAATAAACATCTGACTGATTACGGGCCATCATATCAACTCAGATTATTAGATCAATGCAAACCTGAATTGGCCATAAATTCTGTAAATTATATATATATATGTGTATTGTATTTATCTCTGGCATATTTTTTCCTTCAGCATTTATACTGCTTTATTATAAAGAGCATGATCATTCTTATTTTACTAATAACTTTTTGTATAATAAACATACAATTTGTTGTTTTCTTTATAAAACAAATAGTTATGGACATTTTGACGAGGTTATAAATTAAATAATTGCCGTCATTCGTGTGTTACGTGTGATGTTTGATCGATTAAATTTTATCTAGTTTTGTTTATTAACATTTTGATTGGGCAAATTACTTAGACATTTAATAATGTATGTAAATTGGAACCGAAGGTATGGTACAAGAAATTTAAGGTTCATTAAATGGTCTCTTAAATCAAGCAATCAAAGGCTCTTTGGATACTTTAGTAGATGTAAACTATTTAGCGGGTTATACGAAAGGGTGATGGACGGGTAAACAAGGTCTAAAGTGATTTAGATTAACAGTACGAAAAAATTTTGATGCAAATTGCGTTTTACAGCATGCTCGAGTCGATTAAAAATTCGAAACACTAAAAACCTGGTTGACGCAACATCAAAATAAAGAAAATAAAATAATTGAAATAAATCACAAAACCAAGTAGTACAACACTAAAGAAATATAAAAATGACAGAGTCAACAAAAATTCAAATTCATGACGATAAAGGAAACTAGAAATAAAATATCGGAAATCGCATAAAAAATAATGTACAATTAAAAAAAATGATAACATTTGACACAATATCATTGAAAATGAAGATGTAGTGACAACTCAACTAAATTGAGTTAACCGTATACTTTTAGATTTTAAGTGTCCTAATTCTGTGTTTAAAATTGTAATTAGTTTGTAAATAAAATAAAAAAATTAATTTTCACAGTTATTCAATAAATTCTATGTTAAATTACATTTATTAGATTAAATTATATCTATTAGGTGGTTCCAACATGGTACCGAAATTAGTAAAAGTTAAGTAAAATATACAATTTTATGATTAAATAAGTATCAAATAGCTAAAATTCGCCATTTAAAATGATAAAAATCACATTAAAAATATAAAAGAATATAGAATATTCTGGTAAATTTCTACCATGGTATCGAAATAAATAAAATATAAAAATTTAGAAATTAAATAAATATTAATTATACACAAAATGACTTATAAATGATAAAAATAAAATAAAAATATCATTATGATGGAAAGAATTCAAATTTGTTTTAATGAATCAACGGAGATTGGATTATATATTGCTGAAAAATTGAATTAAAAAATTTTTAATGAAAGAAATAGAAAGATATCTTGCGTAAACGGTAGTATGTTAGGGATTTTAAGAAAAGTTTCTCTAAGTTTAGAGTTTAATAATAAAGAGATAACTGGAGAATTTTTCGTTGCTAAGGAAATATACCCAGAAGTAATTGTAGGAATAGATATATTGAATTCTTTAGATATTAAGTTAGTTGAATTTTATAATGAAAATGTCCTCAGTTTGCAAGCAAAATCTGGTAATAATTTAAAAGTNGTTTTGATTGTATTGGCGCTGTTTTATCGCAAAGAGATGACAATAATGAAGAAAAGATAATCGCATATGGGTCAAAAAGTATGAATAAACATGAAATTGGGTACTGTATAACAAGGAAGGAATTAGTGTTTGTGTGTTCCTATAATACACCAAAGCGCATTTGATTACAATAAATGAGACATTCATTTAGCAATGTCAAATGAGCTTTGTTTTGGATTTTAGTTAAGTTTAAGATTTTTTGTTAAATTAATGAATAAAGAAGTAAGATATTTATATATTTATTTAAATATAATTAGATTTTTTCAGAATTCTGAATATTGACTTTGTTGAAATTTCTACATTGTGATTTGTGGATAAAAACAATCTCATTTGATTTAATGTCGAATAATAATTTCATCGACATAGTTCAATAATTCCTAACCAATAATTATTGTGATAATTGTTGGTCGATTGCCTCTTCTTGTCCCTGCGGATAAAATTCCAGTCTTCCTATATTTCATAATAATGCTGGTTATTGTATTCCGTTTAATTCCGAGAATACGGCCTAATTCGTAATAACCATGGCCATCTTCCATGGATTTAATGATTCTTTCTTTATCAGCAATGGTTATACTATATAGATTTTATAAAATAACTAAAGTTTATTGAAAAACTTACACATTTCTATGAATTTCTTGAAATGGAATAGTCGATTCTGAAGAAGCTTCTGAAATATCTTCGAACATTTTGATAATTATTTGTTTTAAAAATGAAAATATTTAGCTAATTGAATGTCCTTATGATAAATCAATGTCCTAAAGTGTGTATTTTTTATTATGGAAATTTTGTGAACCGTGTTTGTATGAATTTAATTATTTTTCTTCCAACAGCGATTTTTTTTCTATTTTTCTATAGTGTAATTGCCAATTTAATGTCACCTGGCTAATTCAATGCCACTTCTGGCTATGACACACACACACACATTATTTATAGGTAAGTTAATATTTATATTATTAAATTTGCAAATCCATAGCCATTTGATGATAACTTTCGGAATTAGGTGTACAACGATATTCAATGTCAAATTAACCAGTTGGTACCTTTTGCTAGGCAATGTTAGTGGTGGTTAGAGAGTGGTTATCAGCAAAAATTAAGCGCATCTATATTGGAGTAAATTTGGAATGGCACAATTATGGGTTTATGGACTTCCGATCTAAGATTTGTGTCTAATTTGAACTCATTGTTCTTTTTCATGAGAATTAAACCTGCCGTATCTGCCATGAGTTATCAAGTGTTGTGGCGTAATTTGGATAGCCACTACATCCTTTTTCAACTGATTAGCTAAAACCAAATCTATTCAAGGAATTAAGTAATACAAATTTAAGGTTTTATATGCAAAAGTAACAATTAAATTGTCTAGATAATATTTTGCTTATAAACATAGACACACTCATCGTCGATTTTTTTTCTTTTTCCGGGTTCGTAGCACTTACCAATCCAAGGCTACACTACGGATTTGAAACCGGCACCATATGAACCTCTTGATTTCACTTGGAAAAATTCCCGATTGTTGTGAGGTCCTCTGGTATCATTCATTGGGATACTTCGTCAGTTGTTAGTCGCATGGTGGTGTTCTGGCTCGAGACGTATAACTCGCCACTTGAGTTTGTTAGTCAAGAACTTGTAATGAAGAATTAATGAAAGAAGTTTTGGTCGTTAGTTTTCAATCACATTTAAAACTAATCAACCAGACGGTGAATACAAATTTGCCGTATTCTAAGTCAAAAACAGTTGTAGTTAATATATGACTTGGAACTCAACATAAATCAGTCTATTGTTTCAAAAATTCATTGACGTTGAAGCGGATTTTTTAATAGAAGATTTTGTAACTACTAAGTTTTAAGTCAAGACTAAAATATTACACTAATTATAACGTTTCGTTACTCACCCTATATCTTTCTATTTTTCAATATTTTATATATGCAACTTAATTTCTATTTCAAATTACTAAATATGTCTTTTTGAATAATATAAAACTTTTTTAAGATAGCTTTGATTATTGGAAATATATTATTCAAGAAAGAATTAATATAATGGAAAATTCACCTTAACTATTTGATACTTATTTGTTTGACAGAGCTCCAACGATAACTCATTAATTTAATTTCTAATTGTTAGTATATTTTAGTAATATTTATTAGTTTATTCAATAACTCTTGAAATTGTTGAATAAAGAAGGTTTTAGCGAAAATTAATATAAAATTTTCAGATAATCGGTTTGTTAGCTTCAATAATGGCCCTTAAACAAGACATTGGAAGTCCATGCTTAGAATGCAATGATAGATGTAAAGGGTTTCAGTGCACGGTTGGAGGTTAGCACTTTTAATTGTATATGTTAAGGATTTTGATATTTATAAGCAAACTATTCACGTCTGTAATATTTTTTGATTCAAATAAAATCAGAAACAGTTTCCACAAAAACTTATTTAAAGAAAATTTTCTGGAATTTTAACTATTCATGTCTTTAAATTTATAAATTATAAATTGTGATTTCAATTATCAGAAAGCAGGTATATCTGGCACCGAATAGAAACTGCCTGTATTTATTACACTATGTAGCAAAATTGTCGCTTTCTTCGGTCTCTGATTTTCTATTTACTTTCGGCTGGTCTCAAAAATTCAAAGATAATGCACCTCTGGTTGAAAGTTTGACGATGAACAACGTCAAAATGAACTGCATAATGTTTGTCTATACCCGTATCATCGTAGGTCGTTTTTATAAGTAAGGATAACTTAAAAGATTATTAGGTTCTGATCTGGTGGAATAGATTCTTCCTAACACAGATTATATCTGACTTCAAAGATATATAGGAATACGTGCGTGTAAATATATAAATAATATGATTTAACCAAGACGTGAACACTAAAAGATTTATTAATTATTCAAAAATGTATACAAACTGTTTAAACCAAAAATTGCCGCTGATACTATGAAGGAAAGAATATCGGTTGTACAAACCGTCCTCAGATATATTAAACAAATGCTGGATCTAATTGCTCTCAGCACTGTATTTGAAGTTAGGGACAATATGGAGGGATTACCCGAATTTTTCGCTATCGTCTAGATCAAGATTGATCTAGCGTTTCCTAATATTTTACCCTCTCGATAATTTAAAGCCAACGAGGAAGTCAGGCAGAAATGCTGCTTCTCGTGGTCGGGTTGTACAATTTAAAGCAAGAAATTCAAATAACCTTATGGCTAAGAAATTCTTTTGGTTTTCTTTGGACAAAGCAGAAATTGCTTGTAAAAAAATTTGTTCTGAATTTACTAGTTTTCTGATTCTGTTTATATACTCTTTTCTGTGACAACAGTTGTTTTGACTTTTCCATAATTCGTTTTCAATTTCTCCACCGATGTATTTACAACCAGAACAGCTGTTTCGAATGAACTATTTTACTCTCGCTGAATTGCTTATTTCAAGCACAACTGTTTCTTCTATAATTTCTGTATAATCAATATCGATTTTGAACTCTGAAAATTTGTCCCTTATTTTGAAGTCAGTACCTATTATATTATATATATATATATATAGTATTGTAACAGTAACTACAAATTGCAATTTATGAAACCAACGTTATCTTCTTTTGAAGTCACGTTATGAAGTCATTACAAATATATGTAGCTTTATTATGATTTTGAGAACAGTACTCAATTTAAATACCCAGGTCATTTGAAAACTTGGAAAGTTGATGAAATTGTCTGATACTCGAGTATACGAGTGCACAATTGAATAGGAAACTTTAGTCAATACTAAGTGTTTCTTGTATACCGGAAAATATTTTTTTACACAGATGAATTATTGTCGGTTTTGTTTTATTTGAAAATTGTTATTAAAGTTAACATATTCAGTATATGAATAATATTAATGTTATTGATCAATTGCATTTTTAGAAAACCTGCACCGCCTGCAATTGCAGTTATGACATTCATGACGTTTTCGATGATAACATCTCTTGTGTTTTGGATGAAATGAAACTAAGTGATAAGTCTTTCTACCAAAAGTATATCGAAGCTCAAAAACAAGGTAAAACATCTGGATTGAATTGGCTTCCTATTGGTTTGAAACCCATTGAAGTACGTTTAGCCATTTTCTATTGTAAGTCAAAAGTTAAATTAAATGATTTTTAGGTTGAATCTTTTTTATCATCCTTGCCAGCATCAGCTAATCCTCACGGGGTTGGAGATGATGATAAATCAAGATTACGAAGACTTCGTAAGCAAATTCCAGTACAAGATAGACGATTAGATAAATTTTCTCATCTTGATACAAATGTCGAGAGACAAGAAGCAGAAAAATTCCTAAAGAATCGAAATTCTCATGATTTATCAATTGCACATGTAGAAGCTATAACTGAATTCCAAGGCGTGGTAAGGTTCTTTGTTTTTGTGTAATTTCATTTGCTTACTGGAAATTAGTTTAATTTATCGAATCAACCATATAATTGATATTCATTTAAATTCAAACTTCAATTTGCCGAAAACTGTGTTAAATAAGAAAAACCCAGTGATCTGTGGTCGAAATATAAATGAAGAAATTCTAAAGAAAATTAACAAATCAAAGGTAAATTGGGGAAAAAAATGATTTTACCCACATCCTTTATAGTTTCACTTAATATTTTATTCTTAATACAGAAGTTTTCGTCCTTGATACTTTGACTAAGTCATAAATTGGCCATTTCCAAGCTGTATCACACTTCCTAAATACATTAAAGTTTAAGTTTTTTAATTCCCTATTTTTGTTAGGTATACTTTTCTTCGCTCATTCATTTTTGATTTTAGTGCTTGTCTTTGATCAACAAAATATTTTCTCATCTCTTTTCATCTGTTAGAAATTATTATTTTATAACAAGTATAATTGTGGTAAAAATAGTTTTAGAAACAGATGAAGAGCCATCAGAGAAAAATTTCTTGTATTCATCAAATTCATTTCTTTACTTATTTTATCATTATTTTTAATTATATTGATAAGATCAGTGGGAAATCTATTGACTTAATACATTCAAAGCTCTGACACTCCATCAAATATAAATAATAAATAAATTCTTGTTAATAATTTTATTTATATGAAAATTAATTACAACTTTTACGGATGATTTTGTACTACTATGTTAAGATTTAGAAAGAGTTATTATTTTCTAGATAGATAGTTAGTGACTGATGGGGAAAATGGCTTGATTTAATATTCTATGCAATAAGATTTTTGAATAATTGACAAATTTGGCGAAAGAAAGTTTTGTACATAGATTTTCAAGAGGGAGTTTTATGGCCAATTTTTTTTAACATAGATATAAAAATAATGAAGGGTATAAAAAGATTTTAAAGAGTATTAAAAGTAAAAGTGACGTACAGTAAACGGTAATTGTATGCTGACATTTTTAAATTCAATAATTTATCAGACATATATAATATATATATACACTATGCTATTATATATATATATATATATATATATATATATATATATATATAATATATATATATATATATATAATATATATATATATATATAATTATATAATATATATGTATATATATATATATATATATATATATATATATATATATATATATATAATATATATATATTATATATATATATATATATATATATATATATATATATATATATCCAGAAGCTTATGAGCCAAGTTTTGTCCGGATAACTGATTTATTGGTTTTAAAAAGTTTTAAACTCAAACATAAAATTTTAACAAAATGTAAGTGACTAATTTATTCATAAAGACATTACACAAAAAATATTAATCTGCCTTCTTTACAAACTGCTTCATCAGCTTTGATTTATGAATTTATTTCAACATAAAAGTCCTACTCTCGAGTGCGAATGGTTTTGATGGTTCTTCACTTTCTAAAGCACTTTCCATTACTTGAATAGCATTTGAAATATCATCAAGTGACGACTTTTGTTTAAAAACATTTTCATCGTCATTATCAATCTCTTCAACAGAAGTTTCTTGCTGACAGCTTTCAACTACAGTTTCAAGAATTTCTTCATCTTCAAGAATGTTTTTTGTTAACATTTTTGATCTTGATTAATGAAATCATCTAAGCCAGTATCAATTTCAGGACTCAAAAGCAATTCTTTCAAATTTGTTCGTGCATTATCATCTAGCTTTTCAATAATGTCAGTTGCTGCCTGCTTTCCGGAAACAATTCTTGGCAGAATATGAATTTTAGTACATCAGTAAAATTGATTTTAATTGCTTCATTTCTTCTGGTTGTCTAATGAATTTCTTTGTCGTGTATCGTCGGTAATCGCGTTTTAAACTGTTTGTGATACTGGAATAAAGAGGTTACAAATGAGGAGAGTCATGTTTAGGTGCAAAAATTTCAGAGTTTTGTTCGTTAGTTCATTTTCACAATAGTGGGATAGTGAATTGTCAACGAGAATAAGACTTTATTTTTCTATTTCAATTCTCTCTCGACCATTGTCATGTAGCTCATAAAAATATCCCTTGTCATCCATGCCTTGTAGTTTCTATGATAGTCAGAGTTCAGGGTTGAAATTGAGCTGTTAGCCGTATTATTATCACGAAGATTAGTTCCATTTATCATGAAGAATTTGTTGCAATCAGAATATGATCCATATAATTTATTTAGAATCAAATAATTTTTATAAAGCACCAAGCAATTCAGATACTTGAAAAAAACCCAAATGAATACACATAATTGACGTGGTCAAACAAAAAAGTAATAATTGAAATAATATCCAAAATTCAGGAATTCCACCTGATGCCACAAAACAATTGTGAGACACAAACACGAACACGGACGCGAACTAAAAAAATGAAACACATGTATGAAATTAACAACTAAATATCATGTCCACAGACAAGAAGGCTTTTCGAATGATTGGTCAATCTGTCTATTCTGAACATAAGGCTTCACATAGAGAGTAGGATTTATTAATTGTGTTTCCGTTACGTTTTGAACAGGTTCTTGATCTTCAAAATCTGTAGAAAAAGTCTGAGTGTGCATCGACAACTTTGAAGATTCAATATTAGTTACATGTGTTGGAGATATTGTAATTGACTAAACTGACTTCATCAAAATATTTGGTTTTCGTTGCTATAACTTTGTCATGGAACATGTTCATAACACCCAGAATTGTGATATAGCACATAATATAATTTGATATTCTACTACTTCCTTCAGATTTATCATCAGATATTTTGTTTTTAAACTCTTCAATTAAATCAAGAATATTTGTAAGATTTATATGAATTTCGATAAGGCCGTCAAACGGCTCACTACATCTAGCTTTTTTGATTTTATAATAACAAGAGGCTAAAGCTTATCACTTTCAGTAGTTAGTACAAAGACATACAGAAACTTGGTTCTTTGATTTCTTTTGGCAACTAATTTTTATGAAGAGTTTGGTTTAGTCCAAGTTCAACAAGGCCAATTTCATCAAAATTATAAATTTCATTTGGACCAAAGACTTTGACAATATTTTTCAATTTTTCCTTACTTCTGAAATCTGAGTTTGTAAAAAATTCGCCGCTTCCTCATGTACTACAAGGTCTTCTATGTTGTTTCTTTGCTTGAATTTATCAATCCATCTGTTAGAGCACTTAAAATCAGTTACTCCTAAGCTTTCCGCAAAATATTTTGCTTTACCAATAAGCATTTCAGTTGAAACGAGTGCTTTTTTCATGTTAATTTGATCAACCATATGACCAAACATTTTTCCATGTTCTCAAACCTTCCAGCAGAAAATTTAGTTTTCATTTCTTGAAACTTCACTTTTATTCCCATTTTAGAAAATTTACCTCACAGTAGATCTTCCGATATCATCAAAAATTATTTTTCTTATCTATTTTATAGTATAATTTGGATTTTTCCTTTTGAGTTCAATGATTTTCTTCTTAACCTAAAATCGTGATTGCTGTTCTTTTCCTTTTCATGGCATGGTTCACTCTCATAGAATTCTGACATTTTTCTAAATTTAAATATAACTGAAATTCTGGATACAGTAGTAGAATTTTTGAAAAGTTGCCTTTGTTGAAGGACCAAGAATATATATACTTATACTTACACTTAAAAATACATTATTAACAAGTTATTAGTTATAATTAGTAAATTTATAGCCTATTAAAATAGATTTATTTTATTATAGCAATGTTTTGAGTGCAAGACCATAATTGGAAAATCAGAACTCAGTGTGAGGATAGATCATAATGAAAGTGGTGTTAATTCATGGCATCCTGCTTGTTTCAATTGCTCTGAATGTAAAGAATTATTGGTTGACTACATATATTGCTGGCATTTAAACAAACTGTATTGTGCAAGACATTACGGGGAAAAGATTCGGCCTCGTTGTGCGACTTGTGATGAAGTATGATCAATTATAAGTAGTTTCGCTAATAATATGAGTTAAAAAATCAAACTGGATAAAATAACTTTTTCCGAGCAACAAAATTAAAAAATATTGAAAGAAATGAAAGAACTTTTTTAATAAAAATTATATACACATAAACCTCGATTTGTGTCGTTCCGATTTGCATCGTTTTCGAAGTTGCGTCGTTAACTACTATCGATATAGAATCTTTAAGTTCAGATTAAAAAAGGTTTGCTATTTTAAAAATTATACTTTCTGTGAAATTTATTGAATTTTTGTTGTTCTAATTTATAATTTTTTATGTTGTTTTATTTAATGTGAGGTCTTGAAGTTTAAAATGAATTAAAGGATTTAAAAAATTATCAAATGTAAAAATTATAATTTTTATGAATTTAGTGAATTTTTTTAAATTTAATAATTTTTAAAATTTTTTTATTTAATGTACAGTTTTAATTTATAATGAATTAAAGTTTTTTATGATATTCATACACTTATAATATAAAAACGTTAAAATTATCATTAAAATTTGGTTTTTTTCTTGAAATTTACTACAAGATACTATTTAATGAAAAACTGGTATAAACACATATTATAAATGATTTCGATTTGCGTCGTCTTTATACGGTCTCAATTAACGACGCAAATCGAGGTTTAGGTGTATTATGTTGAAAAATATTAAATAATGCTTCGCTATATCCATTATGGAAACATACCATTTCAGTAATATTTGACTTTTGACATGAAATTGCATTTTAGTTATTATATTAAATCCCGGTTGCTAGCAGTTTGGCTCAAATTTTGTCAATAAAATATATAAAAAATACAAATTAATTTTTCTTCCATAAAATGTATCAATAGATTTATACAAAATCTAAAATTTTCAGTAAAATTTGATTTTTATTTGCATTAAAGCTTTTGTTATTAAAAGAAATTAAACCAATAACATTCCTAGTAATCAACACAGATTTTCTACATATTACAGAGGTTATTCCGAAAATTTTTGGTTCTTTAAAATAGTATAATCCAATTTTATTTAATAATCAAATCTAATAATGCTTCTAGAACGAAATTTATTTTCTCCATTTTAGTATCTTTTTAAAATGTTAAAAAAAATTCAAAATAATTTAACTTTAATAAATCATTCAAATTTCCAGTTATTTATTTATATATTTGTATTTTATGATATAATTATCATTAAATAAAACTTGTTTGAAAAATTAATAATTTATCATTTTCTCTAAGATTTAATGTTGCTTTGATAATTTTTACACAACTTAAAATAATTTTTGTAAAATCTCTGAAACACATTAAAATTAAATGGATAATTTATGACTTCCAATATGCATTATATCATATTCTCGGCGAGGATTTCCTAATAATTTCTAGTTGTAATACCTTTAATAACACTTGAAAACGGCTTCACTAAAATCCTTGTTGGATAAATAAAATAATTTTCTAAAAAATCTTTGTTGCTTATATATAATTAATTTCTCAAATATTCACTTTCAAAAATTTTCAACAGTTCACCATAACTTGTCAAAGACTTTCATTGTCATTTATTCTTATCAATTAGAAATCATGATTAGCGAGTATACAAATACCCATTGCCAGCTTTAGGTATAGGCGACAATGGCGGCTGCCTAGAATGGCATTATTTCAAGGGGCCGCAAAACTATGAAAAATTAAAATTTTTAAATATTTTTTATGTTATGAAAATTATTTATTGTGCTTCGTGGTACTAATATCAGTTTTTATATAGCACAAAATTGTTTAAGACTGGCACTGCGATTACTACCCGTGGTAACTGATTACCCTAGCTGATTACCCGCCTAGAGCGGCATTATTTCAAGGGGCGGCAAAATTATTAGCAAAATTGATCACCCAAGCTTATTAACCGCCTAGAGCGGAATTATTTCAAAATTTTCTAAGGCCGGCACTGCGAATACCAAAACAATTATACTTTTTTTCTTTCAGTAATTTTACAAGGACCTAATGTGATAGTAAAATTATTTTAATCTCTCAGAATAAGAACTATTGAAAAAATCGAAATAAAATTTGAGTATATGTATAATGTGAAATTTCAAAATTGGAAGAATGATTTGTAAAATGAATTTACTTATTTGCATAAATTAATGTTTTCTGTTTCTTAGTTATTAGTTTTTTTTAAAAATGTCATTAGCCGGTTTCGAACCTGGGAGTAAAAGATCAAAATTCAAACCTTAATAATTATTATTTGACTCATTTCCCTCCAAAAATAACTGAAATGACTAGAAAACAAATTGGTAGCTAACTAGCATGGAATTCACCCAAACTAAATCGAAAAATCAAAAATCTGACACTTGTAATTACCGTCAGACAACAATTATTTAAAAATAAATATTTGTTAATTATTGTTGACATTTGATGCTGAAGTTTGTTTAAAATCAATTATAATATTTTTATGACAAATATTATAAGTACAACCTGAGCTGTGAGTAAAAAGTCAAACAATTCGTGTTGATCCACATTTCGTTTATATTTATCAATAAATTCTCAATCCAATAAATCTAAATTCCATTTTCAAACTCTTCAGAAGTATTAATCACTTAAAGTTGTGTCATAATCAATTAAAATTTTCCAGAAGAATAGCATAACTTAATTGGGATTTATTTTTCTTTAATTGCTAAGTGTTGACATTTTCAAATTGATATAAAAAGTCTAGTTTCTACCAAGCAAGTGTATCCTACCATATGATAAAATATGATTCCCACTTTCAATCATAACAAACATTGATGCATGCATACTGACCTGGAATCGCATTCGCATTTTAATGGTATTCTGCCAGTTTTGGAATAACGATTTTCATCGATTTCTCAGATATTTGATTATAATCTATATTAAGATGTCGACCAATGAATGATAAGATATTTTCGGCAGACATATTTCAAGCATTTCAATACAGAGATTAATGGTTAATATTCCAACCTGTGTGTGTCTGCGTTGTTGTGATAGGATTTTTATATGGGATAATAAAAATATCCCACAGATTACCCAAAAATTCGTTTCGTGTGTGTATGGCAGCATGCTTATCTGTAATAGACGTAACATATAATGTAAAATTCGTTTCAATCATGTTATCTCTCGATTTTCTAAGCTGACATGCTAAATATTCTCATTCGGATAGGATCATCGCGCTGATATATTTTAAAATCAAACTGGTTCTTTTATTAATAGGGCTCGATTTTCGTACTGTATATTCTACTTTTCAAGTAAATAAGCCTATTAAGTAGTGAGTATTTATTTATTTTTCAAATTTTATTATTAAACTTGCTGACAAAGCCTTCTATAAACCAATGAGTGTTCGATTATAAATTATCTGTTAAAATTTAATTTTCAAAAATAAATAATTAATTATAAATATATTTTAGAAATATATTTCAATAAGGTTTTTGTTTTTATC
Source organism: Schmidtea polychroa (assembly GCA_959609185.1). Classification (NCBI taxonomy): domain Eukaryota; kingdom Metazoa; phylum Platyhelminthes; order Tricladida; family Dugesiidae; genus Schmidtea; species Schmidtea polychroa. Next base: position 98,635 of record CAUHTR010007710.1, read on the forward strand.
TTCCAAAATTTTTTCAAAAAATATTTTTAATTACAACTTTTTTTTATAAGAATTCATAACATCTAATAAAAGAACAATTTTTTACTTATGAATAAAAAATAAATTTTCAATCAGGATTTTAATCATTTTTCGCCGTGTAACATAAATTTTCGGCACTGGGTTTTTCTAGTATAACAGCATTGAAAAGGCCGAAAATTTGAGTTACATAGGATAAAAAATTGATCTATTGTCGTAATGAAAATAATGAAATTTAAAAGAAACTAAAGACAGATAAAAGGTTAACAAAAAATCAAATAAAACATAATAAAAAATATTTTATAAAAACTAGAAAATAACATTTAGGTCATATTATAATAAGTTTAATTGCCATTAAAACTTGTTAAATTAAAATATTTTATGATAAATTATCAGTAAAAGTTTTATATCCATTGATCGAGTTTAATTTTCAATTACTTATGTCTTCATTAATTTTCATATCACATATCAATGTTTTTATTTTTTAACACGAATAATTGCTAAGTTCTTTTTCAAGTGTTTATTGAATAGATAAATTTTTGTCTGAAAAATTATTTTTAAGACTTGTTTTTAAAATGCATTCTGTGAAAATAAGAAAAAAAAATGCCAAAGTTTATTTTACTTGTTTACGACAGTATTTATTACAAAAAATCAATTTCCTATAAAATTTAAACACGCTTTTTATCGGACATTATAACATTTTTCATAAATTATACATTTTTTTCAGGAAAATTATTTCCTTTGAATAATTGCACACCAAAAATATAAATTGATTTGCAATATTTTTATTGATTACTGATTAAAAATTTTAAAGAATTTTTTTGACTAAAACTTATATATAGACTGGGAAGTTTTCATGATAATTTTAATTTATACTGTATCAAATTCTAATACCTGCATTTAATGTGAAATAAATAAAAATATTAATTGAGTTTGAAAATGAAATTCATTACTTTGATCATTTTCAATAACATTCCTATTTTTGATTTAATTTGATAAAACAATTTTAACTAATTAGCAAAATATTTCTTACCTAGAGGTTTATAGAGGATTAAAACGACCTATTCATAATGATCCAAAAACTGGGAAATTGAAGACAAATTGAAGAAAAAATTCAGAAAATGAATGTCAAAATATTTCTTACCTATCGTTAATATACCTAGAGGTTTTGCTTTTGAAGTTAACCTACTAGAAATTAATCATATTCTGAATTGGTTTTTTTAATACTATTTTTAGTCTTTAGTGAAATGACATTTATTAAAATCAATATGTGATTTTTTTTCGACAAACCATTTTTGTATTTTATCCCCTTTTCGTTTGTGTCTTCAACAATTTCTTCTGATACAAGCGTAATACAATGGTAAGTGGAATAATCAGAATTAGTTTTAGAATTGTCTCAGTAAGAAAAATTTAGCTATTATCTTTTTGATTTATAAATAATAATTCTATTATAATAAGTTAATAAAATATAAAAAATTTAAAGTTTTTATAATGAATAACTTAAAATAGCCAGTTTTTTCTGCTCCTTTTATAACTCCGTCAAAATTCCAATAACTTAAACTGGTATATTCTATTGAAACTACAAGAAAACATATTCCTTTTAATCTTTTAATTTTACCACACTGTATTACTAAGACATGTTTTTGACAATTGTGTGCACATGTTATTGGAAGAATTACAAACATCTATAAATTTTATAAATGTTTATATAAACTTCATACGACACATTTTAATAAACATTTCTTGACTAACTTTCGTATTTCCTGTTTCACATTTTGTTTTCCGCGTGAGAATATTCATTTAACCTTCATTCTAGTCATGGTCAGTCTTTTATTTATATAATACAATATACATTTTTAATTTATTTTATAATTCAATATAATATTGGAAGTGTATATGCATCCTTGTCCTCACCTAAAAGTTGAAAATTATCATATTTAACTTAAAGTATGTAATCTAAATCACCCAATCTACATGCCCTAATGACAACGTGATTTCTTTGCTCGGGACCCGCGAACTATATATTTGAATTAAAATATTTGAAGGGCAATCAAAATTTTCCCGAGATTTAAGGATTTAAAAAAATAATTTCAATATGAACATGCGACATGAATCATTTCCTGGAATATTTGAGTTTTTTCATTAATTGATTGCAAATATAATAATCGATGTAAGATTCTTTTATTAAAATTAATTAGTTTGAAATTTTAAATGATCTTGATTCTGAAACATTACCTGAGTTGTATATAAAATATTTATTAGTAATATTTTTCAAATCGAAAATTACGTGTGTAAACTAGTTATTGATATTTCTTGCTCATAATACCAAATGCATTACTAAATTCTATTTATTTTTGAATTTTTTATACAATTACATTAACTATTATTAAAAAATATATTTATATTAAAAAATAAAAAAACTAAAAAAGTTTTCAAGATAAAAGGAAAAAAATTATTAATTCAAATTAGTCATTCTATTAAAAATAATCTAAGCTATAAATTTGAATCCAATTATGATTCAACATTTTTGGTAAAGGTCAAAATAAGCCAGTTAAATATAAAAATAAAGTGATTAGTGTTGCAGAATGAATTATCAAAACATGAAGGAATAAATTATTTTTAGACACTTCATAAACAAAAATATATTTCAAATTTGTTTTTTCATCGTCTTGCACCATTACAAGATTAATGAATATAATAATAAATTGCTTTTAATTAATCTGAATTCTTTTCTAGTTTAGTTAATTTTGTTTCTCAAAGAAATAGAACTGTTTTATTGGCTAGGCCAAACCCATTAAGAAAAAGCCCTAGAAATAAATTTTCGTTACATAAACTTAATTAATCTACATTTAATAATAAATAAATATATTTTTATAGTTTTTTGATGTGATATGTGATTGCTTTGATTTATATTGTAAATTATGTACCACATTATAATTATTGTGAATGAATGCCAGCATGCTTGATTGATTATTACCGAATGTCTGGGTTTTCAGTCCATATGATTGTTTATTATTTATTCCCATTCGTTTAATGTTATCAGGTTATTCGGAATATAATTTGGTTTTTTTAATATATATTTGATGAAGACTAATGAATGATTACATCAGTGGTTCTCAATGAATATAAAAGCGCGGAACACCATTCACATGATTTTTTTTACACGGAACACTAACAAAAAATACTTGCCCACAATGAGTGACCAATCACAAATTACTATAAATCTGTCGTAAACGTAAACAATGTCTTCTTATAAGCAAAGAAAATACCACGCGCTACAATAACTGGCAATAAAAACACTTTTATATTTGTATGTTTATATATCTGTGTAACGGCTTTCTTATTGAATCATCTTATAAAAATAATAATTGAGGTTTTTGATGATATGTATCTTAAATGCAAACTTAAAGATAAAATGTCATTTTTTTCGCGGAACACTGCATTTTTCACTAAGACTAAACAATATTCTTTTAATAGCGACTTTCTAAAAAGTAATGGACGATGTTTTAATATTTTCGAAGAAATTAAATGAGCATTACGAAAATATTGAAAGTGTATTAGAAAAATCAGACTTGCTGGATTAAAAATTAGCCCATCAAAATGCCAATTTTTAAAAGATAAAGTAAAGTTTTTGGGACAAATTTTAAGTAAAAGTGGTGTCAAACAGATGAAAATAAAATACAAGCTATTAAACAATTTGATAGACTTATGCAATTAAGGAGTTTTAGGGCTAACTAGCTATTATAGGAAATTCATAAAATATTATACAGAAAATTCCAAAAATTTAGAAAAATTATGTGGGAGAAAAGAAAAGAAATAGATTTGGACTGATGATTGTGAACTTAAAGAACTTAAAGATAAATTAATAAATGAGCCTATTTTGAAGTTCCCATATTTCTCATGGTCATTTAATTTAGATATCGATGCTAAACTTGACCGTATTGGTGAGGATTTATCTGAAATTTTCATTTCTGAATAAGAAAATGTTATTGGATAT